>VZTT01021831.1:12040-31686 GCA_013400855.1 Buphagus erythrorhynchus
ACTAAACACCCCCTGGGAGGTGACATGGCCCATGTCCCACTGCTTCCCCACTGAGCAGTGACAGTGCCCCATGTCCCACTGCTTCCCATCCCAGCAGTGACAGTGCCCCATGTCCCACTGCTTCCCATCCCAGCAGTGACAGTGCCCTGTGTCCCACTGCTTCCCAAGCCACCAGCATGCTCCTCCTAATTGCTCAGGCCAGGCTTCTGCACCAGGATTTGCTCCATGAAACCAGATAAGCTGCTAGAGCTGGTGTGTGTCTTGTGTCTCATCCAGGCGAGAGCTGAGATTTCCTTCCCTGCTTTGGACTTCAGAAAAAAAAAACAAACCTTGAGAAAAGCTCAGGTTGTTCACTAGTTCATATTGCAAACAACTGTTAGAAGAACAGAAGGAGGAACCTATTTTAGTTTTGCTTGGCAGAGCTGGCAGTTCCTATTGTGGGCTGTACTTAGTTCTTAATAACATCTCCATATTCAATTTTCAAAATAAAATACACAATTAGTTTATCACATAACAATCTTCTGCAAGTACTTCTGTTAAACACATTTGGTAAATGAGAGTTATCTTTGACTAATCCCCTGGCTTTTAGCAATTCACAGTCAGTAAATTGTCTTCTTGTGCCTGGATTCTATTTAACCAATCAGATTATTTATTTTTAAAGACATGATCAAAGTTCTGTGCTTTTTCCTGCCATAATCTCCCAAGTGATTATGAAACTCATTTTTAACTGCAATCAACAGTCTTCAAAAATTATCTACCACTGCTTTATGGGTTCTTTTTTTTGTGTATCACCTCCAGCCACACTTGCAGGGCCGCTATCTGAATTTAAGGGGGTGGATGTTTTGTGGTGAATATTACATTTATGAAATGTAGGGCCCCATCTCCCCTCTGTCAGCACGCATGGCCCTGTGCTGGGTGAGAACCCCTGCCAGCCCCACCTCAGCCCGTTCCTTACAGTCACATTTAGACTCTCTGGCAGGTGCCATTTGGACTTCAGCTTCTTTGCTATTGGTTGTGTTCAATCTTTGGAGGAAGTTTTGGTGAAACAGAGTTGGGTTGCAAAGCATGCTGCCTTGCCCTGTGGCATTTGGAGCTGCTGCTTGTTGAAGAAAAAACAGAAATATGGGATTTTTAAACACTTTTTGGTCTTTTAGAGAAAAACAGGGCTAAGCAGACCTTTTTGAAAGCTCTGGGGGCAGAGCTGAGAGGAGATGCTGGCGCAGAGAGAGTCTGTATCTGAGCAGAGGTGCTGGGGAGGGGTGTGCAGAGACAGGAGGGCATCACTTGGCAGAGCAGTGTGAGGATGAGTGTGGCTCCTGAAGGCCTGGCAGCACAGCTCTGCATCCCTTCTGCAGCAAAAGGGAATCTGACTGAGGCTCCTGCTCAGCAGAAAGAGCTGTGCCTGCCAGGAGTTCCCAGAGAGGCAGGCTGTGGGACTGGCAGTGTCTCTGTGCAGGGAGATTCTCCCCCCAGAAGGGCTAGGGAAGCACTGCAGTGTGGCCCTACCCCAGAATGGGGATTTTCAGGAGGGGTTTGCTGGGCAAGGCTGCCCTGTAGCATTTGTCATGCAGTGAGTTGCATCTCTTGCCAGTGTGTGTTTTGTCCTTGGCTGGCAAGAGGCAAAGTGGCCTCCAGGTAATTACAGACATGGGAATTGAGTACATGTATTTATATGTTTGTAATTGCCCTCCCAGGACCTTACCTGTTAGAAAACAAAACATGAACAGCAGAGGTGTGATGGTCAGAGCTGTGCATGCCACACAAATCCAGGTGGAAAGAGGACACCTCCGACTTGCTGTTGAACACAACTGCTGTGCTGGGTGGGTTACAGGAGACCAGCTGCATGCCAGACCATGCTTCTGGCATGGACAAAATGTTTCACACGGGCTGTGATCAGCTGCCAGCTGTGCTGGGTGAATCTGAGCTGAGTTTAAAGTGAGCTGCATCCCAGACTCAGAGGGTGGAGTGGGAGCAAAGGCTAATTGCAGAAGGTGTATATGATACAGCTCTGCTCCAGGAGAATGGCTTCTTCTGCCACTTCCCATTGCTTGTGTAGAAATAGCAGCTTAAAATAATCACAGCAGTTTAAACTCTTCTCAGAATGTCTAGGGAGCAAGGAAGGGAATGCCACAGATTTGCATGGTCTTCCAGGCCTGACCTGTGCTTGGAAGCTGAAATGCTGCAGGCACAGTGAGTAGCTGAATACCAGGCACTGCTGTGGTAACTCATCCCTTTATATTGGCAGCTATCACACTCCACACAGTCCCTAACACAGGGGACTCCAGCTCCATCCTGACCCCACCACTCCCAGAGCCCCCCAGCTGGCAGGGAAAAGGCATCCAGCACTTTCTGACCTAAATGTCTACAGAGGTGTCACATTATTTTTGTGCTTCTGTTGCTTATCCCCCTTGTGTTATACCGACAGATCACCTGCTTTGCTGTGCTGTCCCAGTCTCCATTACAGATGTCTGTAATTCAGGTGTGTCCCTGTGGCTCTGCAGGCTGGCCTTAGCAGCCCCTTGGGTGTTCAAAATCCCCTTTTTAGCACTGCCTGACATGGTTTCAACCCATTTTTTTGTAGACACAAGACATGGTGCTATTCATTTTGTGCCAGAGCCTCTGGTCTAAGCCTCAGGCTGCTGCTGCTGGATGCAATTTGGTAGCCCAGGGACCCTGCCCACACCTCCCTTTACTTCTCCCTAAAAGGCTGGGTCAATATACAATTAATCCTCAAGCTGAGATTGCCAAACTGTAACCAAATATACGATCAAATATATGATCCAGTATATGATATGATATGGCTTGGTGTGAAAGGTACATTTGAAGTTACCAGTTGTAACTTCAAATTGTTCTTCAGTAGTTGTGTTTGTAAATTCAGTAGTTGTGTTTGTAACTTCAGTAGTTGTGTTTAGGAGGAGAGTTGGTGCTGTGGAAATGCAGAGCTGGAATCTNAACTGTAACCAAATATATGCTCATTAGCACATATCATTTAGCAATTATTTTTGGTGGCTTGGTGTGAAAGGCACATTTGAAGTTACCAGTTGTAACTTCAAATTGTTCTTCAGTAGTTGTGTTTGTAAATTCAGTAGTTGTGTTTGTAGCTTCAGTAGTTGTGTGTAGGAGGAGAGTTGGTGCTGTGGAAATGCAGAGCTGGAATCTATGGAAATGCACAGAGCTGGGTGCTAGGGAATTGCAGGCTCCTGTTTTGGTGCAGCAATGGACTGTGGAGTGAAGATTTGTGTCTGTCCCTGCTGGGTGCTCTGAGGCTCCCTGGGAAGCATTTTTGGGGGGAGGTTGTTATGGAGGATGGCTGCAGATTTCCAGGATGGCCTGAGTCTGATGGGGATGGCACTGGGCTGCTCCTCACATCCCACCTGCTGCCCTTGTGAGTGCCCAAAGGCACTGGGGCAGCAGCAGCCACATCCCCATGTCCCCATGGTTGGTTTGCTGTATAAAACTCATGCCATCATTCTCAGGGAGTGATGAGTAGGTGGTATCAGTCTGCTGTTTGCTGTGCATCCTCCCATGAAGGGGGAATTCAGAGCTCTTGGGGGGCTTGGGGATGGATCCCACCTCGGGGCTTGGCAGTGACCAAGAGCTTCCCCATCTCTCCCACAGCCTTTCTTTCCCTGTGCCTCCTTAGATAACAGGGAGCATCCTTCAGCTGTATTGTGTGTAGAGAGGAGAGGTCAAGATTTGAAGCCCAGGTTGATTAAGGAGTCTCTTTAAATTGTCTTTCAGCATTTCTCATTCAGGTCCTATTGTATAGCATCCCCAGCTGCCTGGGAAGCCTGTCTGATTCATGTGCAAGGCAGTGGAAGCCACTCTAGATCAGGAGAGAGATCAAAGAAGCCTGACTTAAATAATTCAGAGCAGCCCAGACCCACACACATGCTCAAGATTAGCAATATCCTTTTCACTCCCTATCCCCTTTTTGTGGTTGCAGTTCTGCTGGAGTCACTTGTGGAGGATGAAAATACAGACCAGGATTCAAATATTTAACATGAACAAAAATAATTGTTTGGATTTGTGGCTCTGTCTAGGCTTGTTACTTTTTTTTAAAATTAAATACAGGCTATTGATTTATTTATTTTCCAGTTGTTTAGTGTCTGATCAGAGTCTTCCTTCTGTCCATCCCTGAAGGGATCTGATGCTGGGTGTCTGCAAAATACATATGGCTAAGCCACAGAAGCTGCTAGGATGAGTACTACAAAAATGTTGGTAGTGGAGAAGAGGACATTATTAAAGATAAAACAGTGCAAACCTTCTTAATTAGGTGTTGTTTCTCGTGGAAGCTGATCTTCCCTCTAGGCCAGTGAAACCAATTATACTCTCTCTCAACCACCTTCTGTTGTTAATGATCTTACTCTTTAAATGTAAACCTCTCCCCTACAAACAGGATTGGAAATGCTGGCCTTACTGAAGCTTAAGAAAAACAAACAGCAGAGTAAAGTTAAACCAGTCAATGGAAGAAAAAAAAAACAAAACAACTGTAGTTGCAAACACTTTTAAATTATAAATGCAGTTGTTAGGTTGTAAAGCAAATGAGCAGTTTTCTTTCAAACATAGAAAGGTTATGTGGTATAAATTGTGATGTAATGAGATTTAAAGTCTTAACCCCAGCTAGAGGATGGTATAAACTCTGTAACCATTTCACTCTGCACACTGACAAGCTTGGCTCAGATGCCATTAAGGCTTGTTTATTCTCCTCTTTGTCAACCCACCCTCTCAAATCCTTCAGTGGAACAGGGATGGAAGTTGGGAGCACAGCAGAGGTGTGGAGAGGGATACAGCTCCCTGTGTAATTGAGGTACAGCAGCCTGTGCCAAGTGGAAGTGTGTTATGCTTTCCTTTCAGTAACATTTTTCTGTTTTCCTGAGCATTTAGGCAATACGTTGCCAATTTTTCCTCTAACCCTCCCTCCAATCCCGTTTTACAATGGAATAAAATTAAATTAGACAAACCAACTGTGAGAGATCTGAATAATCTTGCATTGTAATACACTGACTCAGAATCCTGGATCAATGGGCTTGAATTACTGTTAAAATCCATATGAAAAGAAAAGCAAAATCTTTTGCTGTAAGCTGTGTCAAGGGGTGGAGGAGCAGAGGGACGGATTGAAGCTTAGCCAACAGTTTTTGTGCTAAACTGGATCAATTTTAAAGGTTTCCTCTGTAGATGCCAGCCACAGGGCTTTTATAGTTCAGAAATTCAGCAGAATTCAGCAACAGTGCTCCCACCCCAAACCTGGCCACTAATCACAAATTGCAGCCCCTCAGTCATGCAGATCATGCAGGAATGCCCAGGGAGGCAGGGGCACAGGGAGAAGTTGGCCTTCCTGAACACCCTCCTCAAAACCAGCATGTCAAGGGAGCATTTTCATGGATGTGTGCTAATGAAAGCTGCTTCAGGTGTGGGGCTGGTCTCAGGATCTGGGGGGCTGGAGCTGGCCAGGGTGTGATAGAGGATGTGTCTTTGTGGGACTGATGGATTTGCCCAACCCAAAAAGCAGCCAGCAGGAATATTAACCACATATGAGCTGGTTCTGAGTGCTGAACCCTGCAGGATATGAAACCAGGTACCACTTAATTCTCAGGGGAGATGTGCCTGGGGTCATACATCATCATGGGAAGGTGGGGTGGCAAAGGTGTGGTTAGGAAGTCAGGGGTCTAGTCCTAGTTCAAGGCAGTAGTTCCACAGGGTAGGCACAACTGCTCTTATCCACTGGTACTCAATGTTTGAAGTTAACTCAAAGGGTAACAGAGTCTGCATGCTGTACTGAATGGCATGCAGTGTTTCTTTTCCCCCTTTGGTGGTCATTAGTCCTTCCAGAGGGGAGGAATGAAGTGCTTTGAGGTAACGTCTGAACATAATAAACCTGAAAATGTCAAAAGACCAGGCAGAAATATCACGCTGCTTTTGACAAACCCGCACTGTTTTGTGCAGGAAAAATAATGCTGATAGCTTAATGCTGCCCGCTGGAGAGTGGCTATACCAAAAATGCATTTTGTGAGAGAGTTTATGCTCATGCTTTAAGAAAACAACCTTAATGAGCACAACATGGAGCTGAAACCCTCAAAGTAAATGTCATTCAGTTTGAATATGGTAAAAGAGAAATTCGTAGCCAAGCGGTCCAAGAGCTTGAGTGATGGCCAGACCCTGATGTCACCACTTATTCTGATTTTTTATGTTTTGGGATGTTCACTTATTTCTGATTCTGATGTTTTGGGATTGACTCAGATCCTGAGGTGCCAGCAAAATCTTGTGCAATATTACAAATTGATGTCTAATTCAGGATAACAATGGTGATGGTGGAAGTATCTGTATATTGCTGCCTCCAGACAGGGGAGCTTCAGATATGCAACAGGGTTGGCTTAAATTCTGTAAATCAAATAATAATAATACATAGCCCAGGAATAATAATGACAGCTCACCCTTAAAATTATGATGCAGAGTGAAGGCCTAAGAAAGTAAAATCCATTCTGAATACCAGGGAAGCACAGAAGATGATTAGGGAAAAAAGAAAAGACAGCTGCAAACCTGTGACCTCCCTGCATTTCTGTCCTGTTAGTGTGATGTTCTCGTGCCTAGAAAGGGGAATGTTTTAAAAACAGCCCTTGCCTGGATCCCTGTGGAAGGGCACTGCAGGAAGGGACTCAACAAACTCCATTTCCAAATAATTGTCAGTGATACATAAGCAGAGAGAAATGGGGTGAAAATCTTTGCAGGTATTTATGCTGTGTTATAACCACCATAGAGAGTGGAGACAGCTGCTCAGCTTCAACCTACAGGGTTTTGCTGGTGCTGGTTGCACTCCCAGCTCTCCGACTGATGCTGGGCATCCTCCTTGCCCCCCCCCTCTGCCTGTTTTTTTTTTTTTTTCCCCTGGAAGTGCTGACATTTGGAATTATGGCCAGGTGAGGTCCATCAGTTTAGGGAGTGGGAGCTGACCCCCCTGTGCTGTCCATTATCTCTGGTGGCTGGCAGCAGTGTGGCCAGAGGTCATGGCAGCAGTGCCCAGTAATGACGGCAGGTGCTGGAACACGCTCCCTTGTCAGCTCATCGTTTCAGTGCCAAAGTAATAATTTGATCTCAGCAGAACAGCTGGTTTTAGACTACAGATTATCCACTATTTCATCTCCTCACGGAGCTGCAGAGCTGATTTGTTTCAGCTACAGATCAATTATGTCCCAAAACAACACTCAGTTCACTTGTATCATGTGAAATGAAGATAAAATGGGTTCAGGCGTTAAGGATAGATCTTGTATTACAGACCCTCTATCCCTGCACATAAATACCCATCACCAGGGAGTGAGTATTCATTCACTCCTGGAGCCAGGCATGCTCATTTCATTAGGAGGCAGTGAATTATTTCAGCAGAACAATGCATATATAAGAATAAACTGTGCTTAAAAGGGCATTTATTTCCTGCACTTCCTATAAGTGTCCCTGGTTGGGGGACACCCTAATCACTCAAAGTGATCAAATGTGTAGTCAAATACATCTGCTTAGAGCCTGCTGGGAAGCACTGCATACTGTGTGTGAGGAGATCAGTCCTTGCAAAGCAAGTGTTTTCACATGGTAGTTTACTTGATATTATTGGCCTTTTAAGCAATAGTTTCTCAGTGGAATTAGGAACTTTTGTTTCATTTGCAATGAAGACCCCTCACCTCACAAATCAGTGTGGAGCCAGCACATGCCTGGACTATGCTAGGAAACAGCAAAGTCACAAAATTATGGAATGAAGGCATAGCTAAAGCCAGCATTTCCTCGGGCAGAGTAGGTCCAGCACATGTAAATCTATACCAACATGGATATGTTGGCATCTTTCACAGCAGCCCTGCCATCCCTGCTTGGGGATCGATTCAGCTCGTGCTGGTGGCTAAATAGAGCTGGCTGCAAGTCTTCACCAAGAAGATGCTGGCAAAATGTTAAAATACTGCTTTTGCTTTGGCTTTGTGAGCCTGGTGTTTGACCAAAAGGTGTAGTATTTATTTAATAGAAGAGGTAATTCATTAGTGTTCTTTTCCCCTGGTGGATTGCAGGGATGCAGGTTATCACTGGAAAGTTCCCCAGTGTGCTTCTGTGCCACTGGGGGAGAGTAAACCACCACCCTAACTCTGTTTTCTGAAAAAGAAGATTTTTCAGGTAGCATTTGGAAGCTTTCTGCCTCTCTGTAGGCAGAGTGGTGGGAGAAGAGAGCGCTGTGAGCAGGGTTTTATACAGCCCCATGTTGGAAGGTATGGAGCAGCTGGCTCCCAAGAGACCTCACAGCACTCAGTATTCCCAGGGCTGGTGTCCTCACCTTGATCCAACAAGATGAATTCGAAAGTATCAGCACTGAAAGGGAAGCATTTTGAATAAGGTAATCTGCACACACGTGCACAAACACGCTGGAGCCAGCCAAGCTTGCAGCCAGGAGTTATAAAAATCCTATTTATTTAAATGGCTTTGAATAGAGTTCACCTACTCTCTGAGATTTCAGTTTAAAAAGAAATCATTTTGGTTGTGTTTCTGCACCTCAGCTCTTTCTGTAAAAGGTCACCTTTCTCCAAATGTGTCTTCGGATCATGAGGCCTTGGCATGATTTTTCTTTTAAAGTTTCATTTGTTGGTTAAAGCCCTTGCTGTACCCAAAGTGTTGAGTTGTGCCTTCTGGAAGGAAATTACATACCCTTTTACACCTAATAAGGGCTGACATTTTGCTAGGTGAAGCAACTGGTGGTTTTACAATGTCTGCTGACTGAACTATCCCTGCAACTCTGAGAAGCCTAAACCCAACAGCTCCTTAAGCAATTTTCAATTTTTCTTTTTCTCCCATGAAATTTTAATGCTCCATCATGGCATGAATTCACAGTGGATGCAAATGTTTATCAGATCTGCTGCAGACAGCATCCACTGGATGTTAATTTGCCAGAAGCATGAATCCCATTGTGTGTGGTTAGCAGGGACTTCTCAGAAGCAAAAGGAGCCAGCCTTCATCTTGGCTTCAGGAAAGCTCCCAGTAAAGGTTTCTCTTGTTTCCTTAAATAAACATCTCCATCCCCCAGAGGCATCTTGGAGTGCTCCTCTGGGGCTCTTACTGAACAAAAAGGACTCTTGTCTGATGGCATGCTAACAAGGCAATGATTCTTCTTACCCCTCACTTAACTGGCAGGTAATCAGCCATCACCTGGCTCGATACAAGGCTTTATTTTTATTTGTTTATTTTTTTTAATTGAGCTAAATGCCTCCTCTGCTTTCCCACTGCCTGTGATCTCTGCTGGAGAGAACAAATCTTAGCAGCCTGGAACATCACACATTTCTCCGACGGCTTTCGTCTCCCATATGCTCTGGTTCAGTAACAGTTTTGGCTGATGGCTGTGACAGCAAAACACCTTTTTTATTTAAGCTACAGCTTTCTAGAAATATGTCTTTGGGCTTAATCAACATAACCTTCAGCAGTTCTTTGAAACCCAGGATCTAAAAGCCATGAATGTCAGAAACACTTTATGGCTTGTGGGAGTATTTAGTGCTTCTGACAGATAAAAGTGGAGGAGGAGGCCATCAAAAAACACACCATATACAGGCTGGAGTGGGATCTTGCTGGTGGCTGACAGTTGTGTCCCTGCATTGGAAAGGAAAGGCTACTGAAAAGAAAATGTATGACAAAAAGATGGGATATGCTCCACAAAACATCCATGTGTGCCGAGCTTGGGCACCCTTTACTGGCAGAAACAGCCCTCTGCCAAAAGGTCTTTTGGACGTCAGAGTTGTTGGTTTATTATTAGGACAGTGCTGTTGTTATTTTTAAGAAGGAGAGAGGATAAAATGAGAATAAATTACAGTAAAATGTCAGCAACAGCTGAAAATCGAGGAATAGCAACAGTGTGTCTGGCATTTTTGCAGCCAGGCAAGCACACGCAGCAGGAACAGTGCCAGCGTGCAATTTCCATCAGCTCCAATTACTACCTTGGCCTGGTTTTAAATATTTAAAGTTTCATGTTTAATTTTGGATGATGTTGAATAACAAGAATCAAAATACGAAAATTCACTAAGGAGTATTGGTCATAGCAAGTGAGTATCAATAATGTAAGCCATGTGGGACTGAATGGCCCTGGTCTTCTAAGACTTTTCCATTTCTCTTGTGTTCCCTGTCTAGATGTGATTTATTAAACAATCCTCTGAAGGGATTGTCCTTCTCCACTATCTTTTATTATTGGTGGAAGCCAATTTAAGGCTCGCTCTGTTGTGCAAGGGACCGGTTCCCTCGTGTGATTGATGAGCCAGATGGGAAGTGATTAGACTTTTACAAGCCCATGCTGCTTGGAACAATATTACCAGGAGGAAAAAAAAAAAAGGCTGTTGTTCAAATTTCAGATTCATAGCCTATTATTGTTTCTGAGGTTTTCCTTCCTCCTCTTCCATGTCTCTTCATTTTTCTGGTTTGCTTTGCACGATCAGGAGAGTGCGTGGAGGTAACGGTAGGAGGCAAAGCAAGCCAGCTGTTGTGGGCAGCCACGCTTTTTTTTCCTTTACTGTTGTTACTTTTTATGAATTTATGATTGCTGTTTGTTCCTGGTATGCTTCCCTGGAGGTTTGCATTCTTCAAAGGGAGGCAATAAACCAGGCAAGCTGTGGAACAAGGCTGGGAGGAGGAACAGGAGGACAGGTAGGACATAAGTGCTGCTTCCCTAGGTGCAAGGAAAACCACAATATCATATACTGGGGCTGTCAGTGAAAGGAAATTCAAATTCAAGGAGTGGCAAACCACAATCCTTTCTATTGGGGCTGTCAGTAAAAGGAAATTCAAATTCAAGGAATGGCAAACCACAATCTCTTATATTGGGGCTGTCAGTGAAAGCAAATTCAAATTCAAGGAATGGCAAACCACAGTCTCATATATTGGGGCTGTCAGTGAAAGGAAATTCAAATTCAAGGAATGGCAAACCACAATCTCATATATTGGGGCTGTCAGTGAAAGGAAATTCAAATTCAAGGAGTGGCAAACCACAATCTCTTATATTGGAACTGTTGGTGAAAGGAATTCAAAATCAAGGAGTGGCAAATATTGGGGCTGTCAGTGTGAAACCTGTTTGCCCTCTGTCAAAGAGCATTTGCAGGGTCACTCTGTGGTTTGTGTGCAATGATGGCCAAGAAGACACTTCTCCCAGGGATCCCAGCAAAACCTCATATCTGACTATGCTTAACAGGCAGCTTTGCTCCTGTCTGTGCTGGAGTCCAGAGCTGATTTGTTTCAGCTACAGATCAATTATGTCCCAAAACAACACTCAGTTCACTTGTATCATGTGAAATGAAGATAAAATGGGTTCAGGCGTTAAGGATAGATCTTGTATTACAGACCCTCTATCCCTGCACATAAATACCCATCACCAGGGAGTGAGTATTCATTCATTCCAGGTGTCCTCAGCTTGTTCTGTCTTTCACCCTAGCCACCCATTCACCTTTAGCACATGGTTGTTTCATCCTAAGACCTCTGTTCTTTCTCTTCTCAGTGTAAGGTGGTGCATAATCATCTTCACCCTTAAGATTCCTAAATCAATTCCTCATGTTTACATTCAGGGGTTTTTACCTTGTCATTTTTTTATTTTCAAAGTCTTCCTCAGGAGAGCTCTAAAACTTTCCCACTGGAGCAATGGCAAATTGCAGCCAGACAGCTGAAACACAGGCACTCTACAGCAGCCAGGTATTGCAGTGAATGGGGAATCCCATTCCCCTGGTACAAGTTCAATGGATTATTCCATTTTAGCTGGGAAAGGAGGATTTGTGACCAAGCAAACTTCTGTAAAAGCCAGAGCTGTAGAAATATTTGATGCTTCAGCTGAACTGGGAAAGAATTAGAAAAGCCAATTGGGGTTGCCCCAAGTGAGAAATCTTTTTATTTAACTCATCAAACCAAAAGTCCTGCAAAGCGTTTCTTTGCAACAATTGAACTTCTTGTTCATCTTCAGGTTCTTAATTTGTTTTAAATAATGTGTTCTAGTAAACTTCAAAGCAGTAAGCACCTTGATTTTTCAAGTGTGTTTTTCCTTCCCCTTCCCAGGCAGAGATATTTGCCACACTCAAAATTAATATGCAGTTTACTTTGGTCAACCAAAAATTGATTTCCCCCTCCACTGTGCTGATGCATTTATTCTTTGAAAACTTTCTCCAAACTAATAAGGATGGATTTTTCCGTGGCATTTTGTCAAATCTGCCTTCTCTTTGCTGGGTTAAAACTCGATGGAAACAAGTTGTTAATAAAAATGCAGGTCAGATTTTGTTGTAGTGAAAAGAGTTCTTGCCTCCGTAAGAAATGTAATAAATGAAATAAAATGAAGATCACAGAAGTTGTAACAAAATTTGTAAATGTGTGTATCATGGAACTTCCTTGAAATTATTGTAAATGATGCTGTTACATTGTTTAATAGTGTGCAATTAGCCCAGGAACTGCTCAGTCCCTTCTGGAGCCTTTTCTCTTGGATTTACAATACAATAGGTCACACAATAGGTCATGGTAGAGTGTTTTTCCCATTACTCTCATGGAAGCAGTAATTGAGCTGGATCTGATCTCCCACATTGACTGGCTTTATCCATAAAAATATAATTTATACATCTACAACTAGTTGTCTTTGCCATTTTTAACGGGAGCCTGTAGCAGGCATACAAGAGATGGCAGAATTTATAATCTGCTAAGGTGTTTTTCAACAACAGTCATCTGTGAAAACTGATTTGGGCATATAAGGAACAAGATAGTTCTGGTAAGTCTTGGAAGTGCTTGTCTTGTGGCCCATGGGCTGGTGACACCCTGGGCAGTGGGGTTAGGGTTTGACTGCAAACATAAATATCTGCATTGGGAATCCTTCTCCAGAAGAATTCAGAGAAGAATCCAGTCCTTGCAAAGACTGATCTGGTGGATGCAAGGATTTTGTCTTGCTAAGCATTTCAGTGCATTTGGGGGTTTCTTCATATTGATCAGCTAAACCCGCTCAATAATATGATAAATAATTTATTTGCTGACACTTTGCCCAGCCTGCTCTCTATGCACCTCAAAGAGATGTGCTGTGAGAACTGTCTGTGTTAGCTCTGCAGGCAGGGAGGGCAGTCAGAAACAAACACAAAGTTCAGCTGAAGCCTCTCCTGTGAGCTCACCTGCCTCAGGCACGTGCCAAGGGGAGAAGGATGGATCTGCTGCAGGGCCTGGAGAAGGCTGTGGGTTTAGGGGAGACTGCTGTGCAGGGGTACCAGCCTTGCCTAGGCACAGCAGCTCCCTGTTGTGTTGGAGCTTGAGCCAGGTGGAACTTTGGGTTTTAGAAAAGCACTTGAAGCCTTTCTCTACCCACCTGTAAATGCAGGCTTGGTGCAGCTTAACGGCATACTCAGGGAGGGTAAAAGGAGTGACTGCCTTGTGTCTCTGGAGCAGGACATCTCTTTGCCTCAGCTGCTTTATGCATGCTCCACCTTGCTCCTAAAATCAGGCATTGCATCAGATGGAGCAACAGCACATCAGAACTCAGGCTGGCAGTTCCTGGCAGGCACGGTACCTGTGGATCTGTCTCAGCAAACACTGAGCCACATGCAAGTTTATTCAAACTGTTTCCATCAATGGAGAGTACATTATTTATGATTCCATTTTCATCTCTGTTTGGAGAGCATTTATAAAATCAATCAGGGAATTAATTAGGTCATTATTATTTTTTCATTATTTGCCTAAGCCTTGGTGTATTTACACTACACAAATAGAAAGGCCACCAGTAAATGGGATCAGGGGCTTGAAATAACCATTTTCTTCCCCATACTTCAGGGGAGGAGCCTGAGAGTGGCTCTGCAGTATGACAGCTGGTAATGAAGTTGTGATATTTAAGAAGTGATGGGATGCTGTCAAGTGTCATTTGTCACCTGTGTCCTGAACGAGATGGGCTCTGTTCTGTGCTACTGGACAGGCAGAGTCATTTTGGGCCCCATTTCACAAATGAGGCACCAAGAAGTTGTGAATCAAGACACATGAAAGGCCCAAGCAGCTGTGATCCTCCAGCTAAACCCTTTTGCACAGGCTCCCCTGCATCTTTGTTAGTGTCACCTCCACCCCACCATCTTCTGGTTGTGGTTGGAGCTTTCCAGAGCAATGCCAGCCACCATTCCTCTGGTCTTTCCTCAGAAACAGGTTTGACCCAACGGTTCCAGATGTGTTCCAAGAGCATCCCAAGGTGAGGAGCCAGAATTACTGAGTATTTTCCAAGACCAAAGCAGGATAAGGGGTTTGTTGGGAATAGGATAGTGCATGACCCCTGTACCCCACCTCATCTACTCCATGGGGCTTATTTTCAAGTAACTGTTGGGTTTTTTGTTCTTACAGCTGCTTGCAGTGGTAATGAAAAAGCTTTGCAGTAACATTTTCCTCCAGGTGACCCAGCTATTCTGAAAAGCACTAAGGGCCACTGAACGAAAGTGTATAATGTATAATTAATGCAATAATTGTATAATTTCATTCCCCTTTTCATCAAAGTTGCTGTACACAGTGCATGTATTAAATATGACTACAGAGCTGTTTCCCAAGACAACTGCTGAAGATGAGTTAGGAAGTTCTCAATAGGCTATTCCATTTAAACATTTTCTTTGCAAAATAAATACAGGCTGTCTTGTGAATAAGAATGAGATTAGCTGAAGTCATTAATTAGTATGACTTTTTAAAAGGAAGTTGTAAATGGAATAATGTACCACATACAGCATCTTAATTTTCTTCACTGTGAAATATTTTTCTTTTTTTACTATTTACTCTCTGTTGCTGTTAAAATGTTGCTCTTTAAGGCCTTTCATAAGTTCTGAACTTCGTCTTTGGTGGGCACCCCTTGGTTTTTTAGCTTGTGTCTTTTTCACCCAGTCATCCTGCTCCTAGGTTTTGGATAGAGGGAATATTATAATTGTGACTGAACCATCTTTGCCTCCCTTGGACCTTGTCCCTCTGGGAGTTTCCCATCACCAGAGAGTTCAGCTTGGTGACCAGAGCTCAGTGCCCAAGACAGTGAGTTCTGACCTGCAGTTATCTAATAGATTAGAAAAAGAGATTGCAGGGCTGGAGATCTCTGAAGGAAGGAGGGCTCGGTATTGCCATGGTTGTCTCTTGGCACGTGAGCATCACGTAAGTCCTGGAAGTGAGAAATCCTTGCAAGGAAATCCATGGAAGTCCTGGAGACCTGAAATCCTGAAAAGGGACACAGAAGAGCTTTGCATTAGTATGTTGATCTCTTATTTTGTTTTCATTATGTAGCTCAGTTTGGAAACTGTTAAGATGCATGTTGTAGGGAGATCAAGAAGATCCTTCTCGTCGGGTGGAAGGGTTAAACTGAAGTTTAAAAAGAAAACTTTTGAGGGGTTGTTTCATAAAGAAATTCAGAAAGATGAAATAAGGATGGTTTAGTCTCAGAGCTTTTCCCTAAAGCTTGGAGGAATTTGTTTAAACATTGATTTTAAGATTTATTTTCATACTGTTTTTTTTTTTCCAGTGCCGTGATTTTCATTCCTTGTCTGGTGTGCCTGTTAATTTTGCACGCTATCACAAGCCTAATTCTTCTCTGTTTCAAATGAATATCATATAAATTAATTGCCATATGATTACCATGTAATTACATTGTGACTCATGACAGTTTAGACAAAGTATCATAGCTGCATTTTAAGAAGTGATAAATGTTTGACTAATGTGTCAGAAAAATGTAAATATATTGTGATTATTGTGGCACTGTTAGACACATTAATTCTCTGCCTAGTTTCTGCAAGCTGTCAGTCATGCTGTGGCAAAGAGCAGTCAATCCAACTTCCTAAATTTATCTGTGTTTAGGCAACATTTAGCATTTGGGAAGATTTTTGTGCCAAAGGCCATGGAGGAGGGAGGTGGCCTGAGTGGCACTGCCGGATCATGCTTGACACTCTGGAGACATCAGTATTTTCCAAGTCAGCTGCTTATTAAATAAAAAAACCTATCAAGTTCTATCTTTAGTTGAAAATTAGGAGCTTTTTTCATCATATTAACCAAGTTGCTATTCAGTAAGTCCTGTGGCTAACAGGCAAAATGTCTTGGGGTGACTTTATGATGATTGTATCATAACTGAATATTGTACCATTCAATATTCATATTCCCCATTCTCCCAGATTTGCCCTAAACCAGAACACAAACCCTGTAACCAGCTGCTGTGAGATGTCAGGCAGGCCCCTAGTGATGGCAAAAACACGTTCCTTAAAATAGCATCTTTAGTTTAAATGGGGATCTTTAAAGGTATTAGGAAATTGAGCAGCCAGCCTGAGGAAGCTACTGGGAGCCAGATAGTGGGTGTTTACTCTCAGTTATGAATACCATCACCACTGATCTGCTCTTATCACTTAGAGTGAAGTGTCCCAAGCGAGGCAGCAAGATTACAGAAGAGCATGGTGGTGTTTTTTCATCTTTCTTTCGTGCCTGGCTGTCAGCACCAACAAAAAGCTCAGGGTAAAGCACAGTTACCCTGACCCTCAACAACACAGAGAATTTCTGCAGGGATTTGGGCTGGGAGCTCACAAATGCTTGTCTTGTCCTCTTCTGCTGCTCTGCTCCTGGTCCTGCCTTTACAGCACATCCCTGTTTTACCTGAGGCACTTACCGAGGGTGTGGAAGGGCTTCACAAGCAATTCCGGAGGGGTTTGATCTGATCATAGCCCCCCACTTTTCTCCTCACACCCTGCCTTGATACTGTGCCCTAGGGATTTGGTTTTGTCTGGATTAGCAGTGTAGTTGCTGATGTTTTGCCAGCTAAATTACTCGGCCATCAGTTGATGTGATTAATTGAACTGAGTCAACAGGACAATGTCCACTGCTCATTTAAGGTCCTGCTAGAAGCAGACTAGTAGTAGTTAACAGCAAATAAATAGGCAAATCCATTTAAAACAAAGTAAACTGTGGAGCTGGTGAGGAGAGGAAGGACGAGGGAGGTATATCTAGTGGATTTACAAGCTGGAAATTATCAGCCCCGTGGCTTAGGATCCCTTCCTTGATGCTGAGTGACAACTGAGTCACTCATCCATCCCAGATGGGCTCTGAAAGGCAGGGACTCCAGCTAGCAGGGAGCTACTGAGGATGTAGGCATTTCCCAGCCACCTATTTACAGCCATCCAGCTGGAAAACAGTGTCCTAGTGCCTGTTAAACCCACCTCTAGAGAAATTGTTTCTAGTCTGCAGCAGCTGTAAAAAATTAAATCAAGTTGCTCTGATTCTGGGAAGGGTGAACTTCAAAAGTCTGCGAAGAGCTTGGTTAAGTTTTAACAGTGCTGGACATGGGGAGTTTCTTTCCTCTTCTTCCTCACTCTCCTTTATTAGCTGAGAAAAGTGGGGAAGAAAAGAAATTGAAGGACTTGGTTAATGCAATGTGTGGCATTAGAAATTACCTTAATAATGAAATGCATGATTAGACCAATTAGAGAAGTAGGATGGAAATGCTGTGTGTGTAGGTAGTGCATGCTTAGCATACACAACCCCTAAAAACAGGGCTGATAACCATCAGGGAGGCAAGAAAATCACTGTGTGTTTCCTCTGCTCCAGAACTCTGGTTTGATGGTCTTTGCCTTGGCCAAAGCCAGGTCACCTTTGTCCTTCTGACTTCAATTATATTTTCTCTATACATTTGAGTATTATACCTAGAGAAAATTGCTGTTTCTCTGAGTAGAGTGAAAATGAGCATTTTGTAACAATTGCCAGTCTTTCCTACTAAATCTTAATGTGGTGTATAACTTTGGGAAGGCTTAGGCCATGTGCTGTGATTGATGCCATGGACATGTGACCACAGCCATGTGTGCTTGAGCTATGTACAGCAATGGTTTGCTTGAAAATGGGAATATTTACATGTTTGTAGAGTATATCATGTGAATCCTATGGGATAGCAGCTTATGTGTCCTATCCCTCTAGGATCACCCATCTCAGCAAATCTCTCATTCAAAAAAAATCCTAAGGATTTTGTGTCTTTGCAAACTGAAAACTGATTTTTTTTCTTTTTTTGTCTCTGAGGGTTTGAAAAATAAAACCAGTCTTTCCAGCCAGGTCTTTTCACATTACCCTGTAGTAACACAGCAGCACTAATGCTGTGGTAAATGATGTTGAAATGCAAGAAGAAGCACAAAAGTTAATTCAGTCAGCAGTGCTGAGTAGATTTTTTAACATTGTTATTAGTATGCATGATATGAAAACCACCTACTTCTCACTATGGGAAAGACTACAAGTGGCTGGCTGAGGAGGAAAATTAAAATCTGGGGCAGTTTTTAACATACTCCTTTGTATAAAATTGGAGTGTTCAGGATGTACAGCTAAGCACTTTTTACAGTGTTCCTTGAGACACATGTTTTCTGACCTGCCACTTCTCAACATTACTTATTTCTTACCTGGCAGTCCCAGTTCCTGTGCAAATTTTGCTACTCTTCTCACAGTATGGGTGAGCTGAGAGTCAGAGCAAAGTTTTGCTTGCAGAGAGAAGTTTTGCTTTGCCTTTGTCCCCAGGCAAGCACGAGCATCATTTTTGTTAGAAGCCCCATGCTGGTGGCAGAGGCCACATTTCTGCTGTGTTTCTCAGGGAAATAATGTAGCACTTTGGATTTTTCCTCTTGCCTTGTGATATAGGGCACTGTCAGTTCTCTCTTTGTTCTCTACTTCTGCAGTTTTCAATTACAGGTGTGTACTGGCATGTTCTCCTTGAAGGCTGTTCTGCTGATAGCTAGGGGTTAAGCATAAACAGGCATAAACAAAGATGCTGTGTTTAGTAATAGGGTATTCAAGGGCCTTATTTAGATTGATGATGGTGAATGAAAGAAGGGTTACAGAATAGAATAGGCGTGGGAGTCTGCTTATCCACAAGAAAATACTTGACATAGTAGAAAAGTAGGGAATTAAAAGTAATTTGCCTACCCCAAGTACTGTACTTTCTGTATGAGAGCTATCAGTTGTTTAAATAGAGGGAATTGAAATTATACTGCCTTTTGGCACAATAGGATTTTGCCTAATTTTATCAATTAGAGTATAAACTTGTCAGGAGGAATGCTGATGAGGGGCACTTGGGCTGGGGTGTGACAGGTTCAAAGAGGTGCCAAGTGCCTGTCTATTGGCTTTATTAACTGGAATGTTTTGCTTAAAACATTGCCCAGAGGCTTCCAGGTTTAAAGTAAGTCTTGTCCTGTGTGTGTGTGTGTGTGTGACCTCTAGGAGTCCACACACACCTAACTTGCTTCAGGAGCTCTTTCAGGGTAGGAATTCAGGTCTGGCTATGACAGATAAAGGTGACCCTGCTGTTCTAGTTTCCCTCTCAAGCCTGCAGCATGGTGCAATGCAATTCCTGCATTGTTTTTCCTCTCTGGACCTCTGTTTTCCTCTGTGCTTGGCAATGCTGATTGCACACTACAGTGAATCCTCATATTGCAGCCCTTCCCGATCTTCCATTGTCCATACTTCTGTCTAGCAACACTTCTGTCCAAGAAAAGAGGTGGATTTTGAAGACAGGTATGCTTATTTCCTAGATACACTTGCTTGTATGGGAATTGCTGAGGATTTAGGCAACCTTGTTGTGGTGGCTTTGCTGTGCCCTGGCTTAAACTTGCCCACCTCCAGCTGCCTGTACACCGAGCAGAGACCCCTCAGGCTCAGGATGTGGCTACTCTTGT
>VZTT01021832.1:440-34111 GCA_013400855.1 Buphagus erythrorhynchus
GGGGGGCTCGTCCCGGCGCTGCCGGGGCCGGGGCTGGGGGTACCGCCCTCCCGAGGAGCTGGGCCCCGGGAGGCTCGGCCGCCGGGCTCGGCAGAACAAAAGAGGGAGGGGATCACCGCAGCGCAGCGTGCCCCTGCCACCGCCCCCCGCAGCGGGCAGGGGCAGCGCAGCCTCGGCGGGCCAGGGGCGGTGGGCCGGGGGGAGGCACAGGGTGCGGAGAAATGGGAGGTGGGCGAGCGTGGGCGTGGGGGGAAGCGTGGAAAATCAAAGAGCGCCATGATGCCAGCACCAACACCTCTGCGCGCTATTAATGCATCAGGCGTGGTGAGAATCAGAAGTCAAAGAGTTAATCATAACCATCCTCTTCCTATCGGTGCCTGTCTCCCGCTAGATGCTTTTGTACCCGAGCAGAGCTACAATAGGCTGTGCTTTCTATGCCAGAAAGGACGGACCTGGGTCCTTTGATACAGTATATGCTTTCCGTTAATACTCAAGATCTGGGGATATAGGGGCTGGGATAAAGAACAGGCAGAGCTGGCGGATAGGGGTGTGGTGGGGGAAATCGCACTCGGAGCGCGGTTTTCCCCAGCACCTGTCTCCAGGTTGTTGCTTTCCTCTTGGGGTCTGGATCAGTGGATGATGGGGTCACTGCTGCTGTGGCACCTGGGGCAGAGATGAGCGGGGATGCGGGGTGAGCTCCAAGATCGCTTGGGTTCGTGGAGCTTTCCCTGGAAAGCTGGCACGGTGCGACGCGGGGCAAGTTTCGGTGGCTGCAGGAGCGGGCTGGTGGGTGTGGCACCTTCCTGAGCAAACCCGCTGTTAACAGCGGCAGTGGAGCCAGCGGTACAAAGCTTGTAAGCTCCTCGCGGTGTTCTCCACGTACAATAAAAGCATCCTTCAGACAAAATATTTGATCAGGAGGGGAACAAGCTCCTTCTAAAAGCTGAGTTTTATGATACCAAAGTGCTGCATTTATGCAGGTTTCCACTATCAACAGGCAGCAGTGCCTGGTGGCCAAGGCTGAACTTGGGTGCTGCAGTGGTTTTTTGGGTGATGGCTCCTCTTGCCTTGTTCCTCAATGCCTCGTGTGACTTAGTCAGGGCATGTCTGGGTTGGGGGAGCCCCGGCTACCGCCTGGGTGAGTGTCAGGTGCTTTGTGCATGGCTCAGTCTTCGTTTGAAGCTGGAGTGTAGCAGGGTCCCACCCATAGCTAGTTCTTTGCTCTCCAGTTTGGAGTAGAATAAGAATCTGGAAGAATTATGAGTCTTTGCCTTAGAATCAACAGTTCCTTTTAATTTCATCGCGTCTCGCAAAATTTCTTCTCTGTCCTGGGGAGAGGATTGCTGTGAAAAAGAAAGTCCAAACCTCAGCCTTTTCTCTTTGAAATGAGATGTGCTGAAGCTTCTATAAATGAATATTCATTAACATTACTGTTGAGTTTTGTGACCAAATCAAGGGCATAAATTAACATTGGAGAAGTTGGCAGGCATCAGGGCTGGACTTTTTTTGGTTTTTTTTTTACTCTTCTGGCCCTGCTCTTCCAGCAAAAGCAAATCAGGCATTTTGTGTCAGACCTTGTACACACTGCCTGTCCCACAAGAACCCACAGGTTCTTGTGTATCTTCTGAAGCCCCATTTCAGTGTTGTAAATCAGATTTTTCATCGGGCCACTAAGGAAATACATTGTAGCTTCAAGTCTTCTGGGCTCTAAGGAAATGTGATACCTCTGTAGAAGTATGCAACAACAGTGATGATGAAATAATATAAAAATGTCATTTGTTGCTGTTCTTAGCACTTGCCTCCACTCACACTCCTGCTTTTTGGAGCTACACCAGCTCCTGGGTTCATTGGAGAAGTGAGAAACTAATTTTTGACGGTGTCCTGGTACTTTGATACTTTGTGGATTTTCCAGTACCAGGTGTTCCTTGCATGGGGCCAGGAGCTGTCCTGAGTGCACAAGAACAACACCCAGCAGCAGCATCCAGCCACAGGCAGTGCAGTCAGTACCTGGCCAAAACTTCCCTCTGGGATCAGGTCTGCAGCATCAAGAGCTGTGAAGGAAGAGGCAGCAGCTGATTTCACCTCTGGTTGGTGTGGAAGCAGATACCACTCTTGGGAAGACAACCATGTGCTATCTTGTCTGGGTTACTGCTCCTGGTGCACATGGGCACCACAACTTCCTCCTTGTGCTTAGTTTGACTGTGCCTCCCTCCTGACTCCTTCAGACAGCAGGGCCTGACTGATAGCCCCTGCACCTCTTTTACCTTTATTCCTGCTTTCCCTTCTCCCACTGCACCTGGTAAAGACACTTGCACACAGCCCTCTTTGGCACTGAGCATCTCCCTCTCATTCACTGGTCTGCACGTTTTTTTTTAATTTCATCTGCCTTTTCCTTTCCATTTCAGCTTGTGAAAATTCATGCTTCTTGCATTTTATCTCATTTGTGGCTGTCCTGCTGCCTGTTATGCATCGCATGCAGCATCCAGGCTTGCTGTTAGTGGAGCACCAGCCCTGTGCCAGTGTAAGGTGCCATTCAGTTGTGAGTCACACTGGAGAAACTGGGCCCTTTTGTGTAACTACTGTGGGAGGGGAATGACCTCTGCATCTGAAGCACCAGACCAGTGTGGGGATGTATAATAGAAATGCATTGAATCAGTAAGTGTAAACACTTCAGTCATGTCTTCTGCACTGTGCTGAAGTCCTTGGCAAGTGGGTCTCAAACCACTGGTTTGGGACTGTTAGCTGGGGAAGGAGCAGGATGTGCATAATTGAAGGGTGGCCAAGAGTGCAGGAGCACTTTTCCCAGCCTTTGTAGTATGGACAGCCAGCACATCCATTGCCGAGGTGTTTTTCTGCATGAGGTGGCAATCTTTTGTGCTTCGGTTGTGCAGGATGTTCTCATGCAGACCAGATTTTCCAGGATATACCCCCCAGCCCATTGCTTTTAACATCACTATTATACTCCTCTTGTGCAGCATATTACAGGGAATCAATGGAGATGATGACATGGGAATACCTGTTACAAATTATTTTGGCTTCTGTGTTTTGGTAGTGGTTGGCAATTTTCAAGCAAGGCCTGAGCTTAGATGAACTCAGAATTGTGGCATGGTTTAAAAAAGGCATGTGGCATGTTAAATGCCTGTGACAGGACGTGTTTGTTCCAGCAGCAACTGCATCCATTAAAACATAATCTGTGTGAGCTCAGTGAAGAGGAGGTGTGAACACAATTCTACTAAGCAAAGGCAGAATAGCTAGTCACCAAAGCAATGCAAGGAGGCATTTGGGACAGGAAAATTATGTCCAAATCCCTTGGAAAAAAAAAAAAGAAATCATTTTTCTGGGTGTGGTCCAAGGGTTGGCATGTAAGTGGGGAAAGGCACTGCTGGTCCTGAGCTGACAGACTGTAAGGCACAGGGAGACAGAGCACAAAAAGGTGGTGTTACAGAGGAAGGATCTCACTACTGAGCATAACAAGAAAAGAGAAGATCTGGCACAACATGGGAAAAAAAGGCAGGTGCAGGAAAATTGAGAGA
Source organism: Buphagus erythrorhynchus (assembly GCA_013400855.1). Lineage (NCBI taxonomy): Eukaryota > Metazoa > Chordata > Aves > Passeriformes > Sturnidae > Buphagus > Buphagus erythrorhynchus. The sequence continues at coordinate 3,974 of VZTT01021832.1, forward strand.
CTGAAGAAATTCAGAGGAGTGGGCACAGAGAATAATTTTACTTGTTACCTTTAGAATTGGTGTGAAGGGAGATGAGAAGCAAGTAGGCTTCAGTTGAAGATGGCAGAATACTTTGAGAGAGAAAAAATACATTTATCTAGATTTCTGCTGTGTGACACACTGGTTCAGAATGGGAACTTTCTCTTTGGTCTGAACAAAGTACTGGGGTAGTGTGTGGTGTTCTAGTGTGAGACAACAGCAGTGTGAGAGCTGCCAGCCAGTTCATTTTGGACACCAAGGGGGACATATCCTACAGATGCAGGACGTGGTGAGTACCTGGAATGGTGGACCAAAGTCCTTGTCTAGGTTTGGATCTATTCTATATCTCCCCTGATGATGCTTTTTTTCCATCCACCTTTGTTTAACACAGTGTATGAAGCTACACTCAGATTGCTCTGTCACTTGCCAGAAGTGTTTGAAAAGCCTACTGAGTGCTGGGCATGGGAACACTGCCTTGTGTTACTATTCTGCTCTTGGTGCAGGATTTTGGCTGATTTAGACAGCACTTTTTGTCCTGTTTTTAAAACACCGAGGCCTGGGACTTCTGGATACCTTCTTACTCTTAAACATTTGCTTAATTTGGAAAATTACATGTTCCCATGTGTGCCTGTTTAACAGACTTGTCCCCTCTCAGTTTACTCATCTGTTGGTGAACAAAAGTGAATTCACATTGTGTGATTGACTGGACTTCAGCCTGGCAGCTCTGGAGATGCTTTAGCTGCTTCAGTATAAGTGTTTCAACTTCCAGCCACCATTTCCATGATTCTGTGGCACAACTTTTCCTTTCTTTTTTCTATAGGAGAAAAAGTGTCCACTTTTCCATATGTCAGTTCCATGTGGTGACTTAAATTATGTTCAGAGTAGGCCCTTCTGGCGACATTTCTATGCAGACCGAAACCTTTGGCAGAGGGACAGAAAGAAGGGTTTGTGGCAGTGATTCCTTAAACTGCCACAGCAAGTTCATCAGTCAGTGCCCTCAGCAGGGCATCAGTGTTTTCAGCATCATAGCTGGTGCCATTACAAAGAACTGAGCTATGCTTTGCTGGAAGCTGGGCAGGTTTGGAAAGGGGACAGTGGCTGTCTGGGAAGACATCTGATGCAGTGAGGTGCCTGTCTGAATCTTCTTGCAAGTGCTGAGAGCAACCCCTGCCAATGAACCACTTTTCTGATGAGAGATCAAGATCTGTTGTCTGCTTTGCTGCCATTTCTTTCAGAATCAAGAATTATTTGAGTGGCAAAAGCATAAAACTTCCATTTTCATTTGAAGGAGCCAGCAGAGGCCACTGGCTTGTGAAGCACTTGGGAGTTAGTTGAGATAAATCTGGGTTTTGTACATATGAGAGAGATAAATGCTTTTTTATGTATGAGAAAGAAGGAATAGAGATGAGCAGCAAAATAATTTGCGGGTTTCTAATCTTGCTACATGTACAGGTGGTGGCCTTGTCCCCTGAAGCAGAGATACTTTGGGATTATGTTTGCTTGTCACAAGACAAAAGTTTCATCTGTAGTGCATGTCCTAATGAGTTTTAAAGTGTATGCTGTTGATTATGAATAATAAATTTTCCTGCTGACTTCAGTGAAGTCTACACTCAGTGTAAAATCTCCTGTGTGCAATAGTGAGGACCCAGGTAGGTTCATGTGGCTGGCTATAGGAGTAGGCAGTGTTCAAAGTGAAGAGGCTGTGGAAGGGGAACCAGGACTGATAGCATGTGAGGTGAGGCAGCAAGCATCACAGCTTGCTCTCACTGGCAGAAAAAGTAGATATGTGACACAACATGACAGCACAAAGAGTCTGAGTGCAAACAGTACACGTGGTATCCACTGCCTTTAGCTGATAATGAATTATCATTGCTAACATCATCTTAAAGGCATTTTCTACTATTCTGTTTCCCTTGCATCCACCTGCTCTGTCAGAGAAGGTATTCCATTTGATCTTAGTTGGATTTTGACTGTGATTGGTGCCAAGTCAGATATGTCCCAGTAACCTGATGCAGGTTTCTGATTAGAAGTTAGATAAAACACTTCTTCAGTTCAGTGGCCCAGAGAAGTCGGCCACGCTGTAAAGGACTGTTATTTTCTTCCCAAGTTTAAGCTTTCCTATGAATGGCTTGCTGGGATTTTGAGATCCCCTTTAATTGACATAACCTGTGTATAACCCAAGGGATGGGTATAACAACATACAATGCAATGGTTTCAACCCTCCAGCCCCTACTTAAATGAAACCCCTGCTGATACCAATGAATATTGTCACCAATAAGATGTTTGTTGTGCTTCACTTCTAAAATCAAAGCAAAGATGACATTTCCAGTGAAGAAATCCCCATGGAGTTGGTAGCTGTAGGAGCAGCCCCCTTAGAGTGGGTGATGAAGCAATGAAACTGCCAGTGGAATAGGAAGCCAGGTCTCGAAAGGGGAAACAAAAGAACATCAGATCTCTTAAATGAATAAAGATGAATGAATACATTGGCTACGGACCAAGATACAGCATTAATACAATCAGCATAATCCTTCCTAAATTAATTGCCATATAGTAGAGTGCATCCGTTAAGAACACATTAAAAGCAGGATTCTCCATTAGTGGCCTATCGGAAATGATGCCTCAAGGATGGAGTGTTTTACAAGGAATTCCCAGAGTTGATTCAAGGTTCACCCTAGCTAAAAGCCACTTCCTATGGAGGGTAATTTAGATGTGAAATTCAAAAGGAGGGATACTGCTGATTAAAAGCAGATCTTCTACAAGCAGACAGTACTTCATGAAATCCCATTTACAGCTCTTTGATCCTTATGAAAGGATTTTAAGCAAACATTCCTCTTGGGAAGGATATCTTTCTTCTTTTGCCATTAAGTTAAAAAATGTTCCTTATTTGTAAGTACTTTGCTAAAAGCAAGGTAATTTAACTGTGTTGTATCACAGCTGGATCTGAATCTGACCAGCTCTGACAAAAGACAGCCAAATATATCCACACACACACAAAAAGTAAATCTCTTGTATATTGTGAGAAATAAGTCTGTGGGAAGGAATTCATGGAAGCACAGAGGAGCTCCTTCCACTCTTTGCCAGTGGGTCTTCAGCCTCTGAGAAATGGCTTCGTCACAAACAGTCTTCTTGTGGAGATTTAGATAATCAGGAGAGCACAAATATCGGCCTGTGTTTCTTATACCTTCCCTCTAAACTGAATTCTGTGTCTTTTGTAACTCTCAGTGGACTCTTTAAAACCTTAGTAACAAAGAATTCTGCCTCTCAAATGCTAAAAAAGTAATGTCTTGGCTACAAGTGTGATAACATACTTAATGCCTTTTTATGTCTATTGCATTTGATCTGATGTCTTTTAAACCACATGCCTTTATAGACAGAGAACTGAAGTGCAGGTGGATTTAGAATTTAAACTGATTTCAAATGGTTATTTAGCATAAAGTCCTTAGTCATCTTCAGAGCTCTTGACTAATCTGAGTTTTAGAGAAAACAGCCATTGTTGCTCTGGAGATATAAGGACAATGTTATATTCAAGTAAGTCCTTACAATTACACAGAGGGTGAGATCCCTGCTGAGTGTTTCCTCATCCTCTCGGCATGGAAAATCTGGTTTTGAGTGTTGCAGAGACTTTTTTTTGGTTGGTAAAAGCTGCAATGCAGCAATTGTAAAGGTCTAAACCAAGAATTAAGCAGCACAGCACTTAGACCTGTATGCTGGCTATGTTATCTGAAGTTAATTGTATATAAATGATAAAGCAAACTAAATAGTTAAAAATATATGGTTTACTTGATTTAGAGATGAAGATGTAATAGGAAGATGTTCCATTTGTGGAAGAAAAGCAAAAATGTAATAGCATATATTGGAATTGCAGTCTGGACAGATGCTACTATTTGATGAAAACACTACTCTTGGAGTCTCTTGGAATCTTTTTTGTATGGCTAGAATACATAATGGCTTTTTTTTTTTTAACTCCATCTTGTATCATAGAAGTGTGGTTTTCTCTGAAAGGTTCCTGCGTGTGCAGTGCATAGGTATCAATGCTGTAGAGAAGTGTGTGGTTTCTCTAACTTGTGCTGCATTATATTTTGCCACGCTGCACCAATTTGAAATAATGTTTAGTGAATCTTATGGCAGTTTTATTTTTTGTGTTACTGTGTTTTAGTAGTCCCAAGAAGCAGATTTGAGAACTGCATGCCTAAAAGCTATCTGAATTTTGTTGTGTATTTTTAGATACCTCTAGCTCTGAGGGAAGTGGGTGAATGGGAAAAGGCTAATTTTAAATCTCATCACAACTGTTGTTGCTCTAACATTTGGTTTGTAATTTCGAATAATCCAGAGCAAAGCGATTTTCCGCCCAAGGGAATCTGGTTTCATTTGTATTTGCATGGAGCCTGTGCAGGGCTGGGGACCATGGCAGGGCTCAGGCTCGTGGTCCTGGAGGTTGGTCAGATGCTGCTTCTCTCTGCTGGCCTTTTGCCATTGGTGTGCCTGAAAATGTGGACACGCTTCGCAAGAGCTGAGCCAAGCTGATTCAAACCCCATCAAAACAGGCAGTTTGTACAAAGTGTGCCAGTCACCAGCTTACAGATGTTTCGTGTTGCTCTTGCTGTAGTGGGAACAATAGTTGTGAGGGAGCGACAGCCACCGCCTCCAGTCTGAGCAGCCAGCCCCTCCTCCTGCAGCAAACGAGCTCCGTTTGTGGCATCTCCTTCTGCTGCCATGAAAATTGCTGTCATGTCACAGACTAAGCTCTGCAGCTTTGCTGCCAGGTTAAGCAGGAGAAGCTAGACTGTGATTAGGAAAAGATGCCCAGGGAAGCAGTGTGCAGGGTTTGAAGGTGAGGAGCTGGGAGTGGTAGGAATGGCTGTATCATACTCAGCAGTGGGCTGAGCTGGGAGTGCCAGAGCGCTGTAAAATGGAGCTGCAGGGCTGACAGCAGATAGGCATCGTGGCTGAGCTGGTGCTGTGTCATGGCCAGGCGCAGAACTCAAGAGGCAAACAGCATTGCAGCAATGCAGTTGCATCATTGCAGTAATGATGGGTGGAGAAGAAACACCTTGGCTCCCACACCCTGCTGTGGCTGTGGAACATGGATTTACAGTGTGCTTTCTGCATCTCCTGTGTCAGTGAGAGCAGGGTTTTTACCCCTTGCCTCTTATGAGCTGTTCAATGTAATCCTCCTTCTCTGTTTTGCCATGTTCTTACTGTCTGTCCTTGGCAGCCTGGAGGGAGGAGAGAGTCCCAGCAGCTTCTTTTGGCTTGCATTGGGAAGAGGTGGGCTGGCAGCTTCTTGTGCCAGGCAATGCACTGAAGGCTTGGTATGGAGCCCTTGGAGCTCAGCAGGCAGGGCACCAGTGCCTGAGACACCTGTCAGCTGAATAGAAAAGTGGCAGCCACCCTAGAAGGGCTGACAGTGTTGTCACCTCCTGAGCTGAGTGGTGAGCCCGTTGCTGTTTGTGTTGTGAGAGCACCTGAGGATCAGTGACTGGCTGAGGGTACCTCTGGGTGTTCTTCCTCATGGAGATTCCAGCTGGGAAGGAGAAATACAGACCAGCACTGCTGGGATCAGTTCAGGAACTTCAGGTCACTCCCTTCCTTCACTGCTTTCCCCAGATCACTGCAGAGTGTGTCTCTCCTCTAGCCTGAAACAGGGAGAAGAGGACTCTGGTCCCTAGTTTACCTGGACATTTGTCACTTGGAAAGAAAATTGCAATCAGTCTGCCTGACATCATGCCCCTGGTAAATAATAAATGGCCCCTGGTCACGCACAGCCTTCTGCATGCCCAAGGAGACTAACCCAATTCACAGAGCATGTGTGTGCCCAGATTTCTGTCCAGGATTTCACTGCAGCAAGCACCAGCCACCTAAACCAGTGTGGGATCACCCAGGCTCCAGTGGCTGTCCCTGAAGCCTGTGCTTAGGCTGTAGCAGGAAATGAATACTCCATGTGGACCAACCATTTATATGAAATTTTGTTTCACGAAGAATACAACAAATTGCTTGACAATATTAATCTGTGCCTCCTCTCTAGCAATTTATTTTTGTGTAATTTTTCCAGCCTATTAATGGAAGTGCGTGTCTGTGATCTGTGCATACAGGCATTGGGTACTGCTGCTTTGGCTAAGGACAAGCCAGCCCTGGTCTGGAGCAGGGTGTTTGAGGCAGTGCTGATTTACTTGGGCACAGTGTGCTGCTGAGGTGTCCACAAGGCACCCAAACCTCACCTGGGCTGCTGGTGCCCATCGACACCATCTGTCTCAAGGTGCTCTGCTTTGCAGCAATCTGTAACGTGTCCTGCACTTGGCAGATTAGGCTGGCTGGGAGATGTTCCAACAAAACTCCTTTTCTTCTGAATTTGCTGATATGCTGGAATGGAAGCATGTTAGTGATGTTTCCACATCGCTCAGATTCTGATGATAGCTGGGCAAGGCTCCACAGCACTGTCCCCAATGGCTTGGCAGTCTACCTGGGGCTGCACGGTTTTTTGGCAGCCTGGTCTTCCATCACTTCCTATACCCAGCTGGGGGAGCCTTAGCCTCAGGTGCAGGACTGCTCTTGCAACAACTCTGAATTGTTTGTATTTCCTTCTGAGGTGTAAGGAATTAAAATTTTGAAAGTACAGGTTTTATTCTCTACCAGAATTTCTTACACCCTCCAATATTCTGAGCAAGGCGAGACTTTGTGGCTGGATGTTCAGTAATCCTTTAAAGTCTGAGGCCTAATTTAATGTCTGGCTCCATAACTGAGTTCTTTCTTAAGACTGCTTTGTGTATTTTTTAGATTAGTTTATTCTTATACCTAATTTTGTTATTTACGTATGTATATCTATATGTAAAAACATATAAAATCCTTATGTCTACAGTTATTTTTATGGAGCAGCACTTCAGCTTTTAGTCTGTTTTATTTTCCTTGCCTGTTACATTTGTTTCTAATTATTAGGCATCTTCTCCTGTTTTAAAGAAGTGAAATGTAGAACTTCTTGATGAGGGTGCAGATTTTTTGACTCCTTAGCAGTGACAGTTGCAGTGCTCTGGGAACACTGCCTGCCTGTATCAGTAAGCTTGTGCCTCTTGTAATTGGGCAGTATTAATGTTTAGGAAGGCAATTGAATGAGCTTAAAAAGAGCTCACAAGATGGTGGTCCCTGCAGGTCAGCAGGCAGTGTAGTAAATCATCATAGTGAGGAGGTGCAGCTGCCAGCACATGGTGAAATAACTTATTACTATTCCAGCTGCTGATGCACAAGTCCTGCTGCAATTACAAGTGACAGTAGAGAGGTTGGGGAGAAAACAGAGAGCCTCTCTGGCAAATTCCAGATGGAGAACTTGCATTCATCTCCGTTCTCTAATGAGAGGGTAACAATATCTGAGGCAGGTCCTGGGGACACATGTCATCATTGTAATGTGCCTTGGTTCCCCCCCGGGGTGATGTCACTGCTACAGCATATGGAGAAGAGCTTCAGACCTGCTGTGTACATACTGTTTTGTTGTGCACTCTTTCCCCCTCTTCTTTCTCCCTTAAAAATGTCTGTTTCTCCCCTTTCTCCTTTTTCTAGAATGATACAGAGGGCTATAAAGGCTTTGAACCTGCAAAATTGTTCAAGCACAAGCTAAAAAGTAAATGTGCAGTGTGTAACAGAGGTTACATTATAACATAATATAGCACTTTTAAATGAACAGTTTTTTTGAAATTTATTGGTTTTGTTGTCCTGGTTTTATAGATGAAGAATGTATCACCTTGTTTGTTTTCTAAACTGGGAACACAGGACATTGATAGTTTATATGCCTGAGTCATGCTATAATTAAAGCAGGAATTGAATCTGGACAGAGTAGTATAAAACATGGACAAATGGAGATTCTGAGTTATTGTGTAGTGAGCCAAGGAAATAATTTATAATAAATGGCTATTTTTATGTATAAATGGGAATAAATGGTTCTGACTGTTTTAAGAGCTTTCCAGCATTCAGTCACTTGGCAAAATTCTTTCTAGAAGTGTTATGTACTTGTCATGGTTTAACCTCAGCTGGCAACTTGGCCCCACACAATCACTTGCTCAATTGTCTCCCATCCCACCCCACCTCACTGTGGGATGGGAGAGAGAATTGGAAGGGTAAAAGTGAAAAAACTCATGGGTTGAGATGAAAACACTTTGATAATGGAAATAGAATAATCATTATAATAGTAATGATAATAATGCAATTGGTAGGAAAATTTTTAAAAAATATTAATAAAACCTAAGAAGGACAAGTGATGCACAGCACAATTGGTCACCACCCACCTACTGGTGCCCAGCCAGTCCCCAAGCAATGCTCCCCCCATCAACTTCCCTCTGAGTTTTATTGCTGAGCATGATGCCATATGGTATGGGATGTCCCTTGGGTCAGTTGAGGTCAGGTGTCCCAGCTATCCCCCTCCCAATTCCTTGTGCTCACCCAGCCTCTTTCCTGGTGATGAGCAGAAAAGACATTCACTCTCTAAGCTCTGCACAGCAGTAGCTGAAACATCCTTGTGTTACCAGCACTGTTTCCAGCATAGATCCAGAACAGCCCCATACAAGTTGCTGTGAGGAAGATTAACTATCCCAGCTAAAGCTAGAAGAGCACTGAAGTTACAGGCTTGCCCCATCTTTGGGTAGGTGGTGGGGGCTGGCATTTCCAGTGTGACTTCTTCAATGAGAGAGTTTAAATACTAGTTCTTGGGAATATGTACTGGTAAAATTTGCTTTCTGTAAAATGTAGTTTTTGAGAACAGAACGTAACCATTTGAATAGAGAAGAATATAAGCAGACAGTTGTTGTGAACATTAACTCTTGCAGACTTGATATTTTGAACAGTCCTTCTTGGGAAAAAAAAATGTTTGCTTCCTGGCACTTTAGAAAATACCAGGAGGTGGTGGCTCTTTGTGCTGTTTATATGGTATTTCAGGTGAACCAAACTTTGGAGGCTGCCTTCTGTTCTCGTTCATGGAGTGAGTGAGATATGACATGGGCAATCTCAGCACAGAGTGCCCCCAATTCATCAACAGCCTTTGACCTGCAGAAATCACAAATTGATTACAATTAATTCTTCATGCCCACTAGAGACTGTGTTCAGTGGTGGGTCTGTACCAGGGTACAGGAGACACGAGCTGTGGGCTGTGTCCCTTGGCTGTTGCTCCTGCTGAGCTGATGTTAAAGGAGCTTCCCTGGCGAGGAATTACTACCTGGCAGGACAAAGCAGCCTCTTATGACCTTGTCCCTCCCCATTCAAAGCTTTGTTACTTTTCCAAAGGTGCCAAGGCTGCCAAGTGAGCTCAGCTTGACCATTGCAGTATTGGGCAGTTTCTTCTGGGGGCTTCTCTTTCCCTTTTGGCTCTTGTGCAAAGAGGTGGTAAAAGGGGAATGTAGTGGCATTTCAAGTGTTTCTATGTGCCCTGATTTCTGCTTTGAGCAAAATGAACTGTGATGACTATGAGGTCTCATGTTCCAAAAGTCAGGAATAAACAGTCAATGGAACTATCCTGTCCACTGTCTGTGTACCCACATGAACTCACCTTTATATTTACTGTTTGATATTAATGACTTTCTTTTTAATATGAGCATATTTGTTATCATAAACACATTATTACATTTATTTATTTTAACAAACCCACATTTTCCCTTTTTTTTTTCCTCCAGAGTGACCGACTGCTCATTAAAGGTGGAAGAATTATCAATGATGACCATTCCTTCTATGCAGACCTATACCTTGAAGATGGACTTATAAAGTTGGTTTCATAAAATACTGCTTTTTTTGCATGTGTGTTAGCATAGACTACTGTGAGTTCTTGATAGTGCTGACCTGAAATCTTTTGTGGACAGAATGTCAGTTACCTCTAAATGTGAGGCTGTAGTTGAGGAGTGTTTAATTCTTAAATTCTGCCATTTTATCTTCACTAAGATTAGATAAGTAGAAAATTTCTTTGCTGTAAATCGAAGATATTTGCTTTTCGAACAGTTCAATCTCAGTTTCTTCCAAAATAGTTAAGGCAAGTAGACAGTCTCAAGAAAAGAAGTAATGGTAAGGACAATGGAAATCTTTTGAGTCAGTGAATGGCAGAAGGCTCTCTACAGCTTTTTCCCCTTACCTAGTCAGTGCAATTGCAGCCATGCTCTTAAGGATTGTAGGGCACAGAAATCTGAAATATGCCCCATGTTGCATGGTGCAGATGAGGACCTGATACTTCTCAGTTGCCTTTGGTTAATGCTAAACCACAGCACGTTCTGTTCTGTTCCTTTAATGTTGTTATGCATTGTCACACAATTAGAAAGTCCCGGTTTATCAGGCTGTAAAATACAGGAACTGGGAAAGTATTTATTAGGTGAAAAACTTGAAATATGTGTTACTGATAGCCTGGGAAACTGTAACAGAGATGTCCATGTGCTCTCCTGGTCCTGCCTTGGCATAGTGGAGATGAGGGTCTCTAAGGTTTGCAAAGTTATGTAGTGTGTATGAGCACTCTGATGTACACAAGGATCAGAGCCTTTTTCATAATTGCTAGACATTTTCACTGATGACCTAAGAATCTTGGTCTCCAGAGGCTACAGTTTGATGCACAGAAATATAATTATGGTTATCTGGTAAATAATTAATTGCCTACTTGTTTTCAGAGCTCCTGAAGAATGTAACATCAGATTAAAAATCCAATTCTTGATACGTCTGTGACTGCTTATGTTGTTATGATTCAGGTTATTATAATAGATAAAAATATGAATAGTTTCATCCATGGATTTTGCAATTTTCTCTTTAATACTTTTCATTCTGCCTTTTCATTTGTAGTGTTACTTGCATTGCAAAAGTGGCAAAAGTGGAGAGGACACAAAATTTTGAACATGTATTTGTTTTTAAAGCAACAGTTAACCAAGTTGTACTCTCTTTGAGGGGTGTTTTTGTTGAGTTTTTCTATGGTTTTGTTAGTTCAGATGTAAATCTTCTAGTAACACTTGTAAGCATCAGAACTATTTAAACAACTAAATGCATGAGATGCTGAGAGCCTGAAACTGCTGTGAATTTTTGGCTTTGATTCCAGAAATGCAATGGTAGTTAGCAATGCCAAGCTTTCACCTGCCCTTGTTAAGTACATAGACTCCCTCTGAAATACATGTGTGGATCTGTACCTCCAGGAAGTATCTCAGCTGCCCAAGCTAATTAGGATTAATAATGAACAGACTGGCAAGATCTTAATTTTTAAGAGGCATTTATCTTTGCCCAAGGAAGCAAGTTCTCTATTTAGCACCCTGAGTTATGCCTGGCTCCCTAAATTTAGATGACCTGAGATTTTTCTTTGTAAACTGTGCATGAAGTCCTGCTCTGAAATAATTTGTGAGGGCAGCCTGCTGTGAGAAGGGGTTTGGTCCTTACTGTGTTCAGATGATAAATTTTGCAACCTGAGAAAGCTCTGGGTTTGTTTGATCTCTGTTTCTTCAGGTGGAACTACCCATTGTGTCTGAATATTTAACATCATTGTTAAATGTGGCTCAAGCTTGTTGGAAGCTGGACCTTGAAACTCAATCATCCACATTTCAGTTGATGCTATAACTTTCCAGCTGCAGATCCTGCTGATGACACAGAATTTTAATACAGAATGGAGCAGATACCAAACCACTCAGCCCAGAATAGGCAATACTGTCCTGGTTTTACCAGGCTATAAAAGATCTGGGTTATTTTTCTCACTCTGAAGTGAAAACTGATTGGGAAAGAGAGGGTTGGGTTTCTCTTGCAGCCTAATGAAAAGATTTGGGTCTTTTAATGCTTTTAATGCAGACTGTTCTGCAGAGAGGAAAGCAGATGTAGCCTTGGGTGTGTTTGAAGATCAGCTATAGTTTGGAGGATGGTCCATGTTTCTTCCTGCCAATCAATGCTCAAACTGGCTCCCTAGGTACAAGGAGCAGCAGTGCACGTGGATTTTTCCTACCTGAAACTTAAGCCCTGCACACTCAGATAGCAGCTGAGAGGCAGTTCTACAGTATCTAAATAGTATTTTAAATAGTTGGTAATTCAAATTGGCATATAAATAATATATTTTGCCTACATCTCTCCTGCCTCTGTTACCACATGAGGAAGTGAGCCCTGTGCCAAGTGACAGGTCATGGTCTGGTGCTTGCTGTACTCTGCTCCATCCCTGCCAAGGGGAAGGGTTGGGTCCCTCTGAGCTGGAGGAATGAACAAGTGGCAGGATGAGGGACTGGGGATATGGCCTCCAGAGCTGGGCAAGTGGTGAGTCAAGTTAGGAGTAACCTCCTAACTTAACTCTTAACTCTTTTAGATGCCTAAAAGAGACCTGGGCTTGATAACCACAGAAGCACCACCACAGAGTGCTGGGGGAGGTTTTCAGCTTCCTTGGATGAAGCTTAGGAAGAGCTGAAGCCTGCTGTTTCTGTTGTGCTTTAATCAACTCATATACAACAGAATTTACCAACTTGTTAGACTGAAAATGGCAGACAGCATCAGCTTTTTGTGGGTCTGAGTTTTCTGGTTGCTGACATATGAAGACACCAGCTCAGTAATTTGTACAGTGTGTAGAATGCAGTTATCTGCACTGTTGTATTTTTTCACCCACAAGTAATGGAACCCCATTCTTACTCACATACACTTTGCATTAATGAGTGAGCAATTCAGGAATCCTGTCACATTATCTCCTACTCTCTGTTCTACTTAGTCAGAATAAAAATAACCTTGAGCACCAGTGAAGATCAGACTTCTCCCAGCCTTAATCTTGATGCCAGGGCAAGAGATGAGACAGGTTTCTGACAGGTGGTAATGCAGCATCATCCACAAAGGCTATTTGGTCCCATATCACTTCAACATGGATGATTTCAGCTGAATAAGAAATTACTCAACCAACACTGAAAATAATAGGCATTGAGTCATCAAAAAACTTCAGTATATAGTTAGCACACTTTCACTTTTTTAGGATGTGTCTTCTTGAAGAGGAAACTGGTAGATACTGGTTGTGGAAGAAAATTAAAATTAATTGGTTTTTTGTGAAGGTTTTCATAAATATTATTCTCAGAAGGTGTGTTAGTCCTTGAAGTGCAGTTACTCCTTGGACATATTCAAAGGAGATGGGTCATAGTTAATTTTTTTTCCCAGTTACGTTTCATAGCCACATAAATTCTCTACAAAGGTGGAAGGTTGTTCTGATTAAAATCTTGGGGATAGATTTGACTAACAAAAATTAGTGCAACACCATTACTACACATGGGGCTACTTAACTTTATGCAGGCATTGAATCTGCTCATGGGTGCAATGCCTTATGGTATGCCTTTGGGAGGCACATTTTAAAACAGATTGTAAGTTTTGTTTGTGCAATTGGATGTGCTGGGCAGCTGCTGGTTTTTGCATCCAGGCCGGTCCCTGTTTGTCAGGGTGCTGTTCACTGCACAGCTGCACACAGGTTATGACAGGCTGCCAGTGCTGCACATGTTGGTGACTATTAGGTGCCAGATGTGGAGGTGCCAGCTCTCATGAGTAAGCTCTCCTGGGTTTGTTCAGTGCTGGGCAGCTGTGACCCCATCCCGGGATGCCCACGAGGACTTTGCCCATGGAATGGCTGTGCTTCCCTCCAGACAGAGCCCAGGGCACCAGGGGAGACAAGTTGCTGGAGGTGACATTTTTGCATAGCATGTGAAACTAATTCTTGACCTCTTGGGGCTATTTATTAACTCTGTCAATTTGGCCAGATTCCAATGTGAATAATTATACCTGTTTTTTGGGGTTTTTTTAAATTTTTTCTACTGGTTTTAATGAACAGTTATATTCACTTCTGGTTCTACCTTGTCACAGTTGGCTGTTAATCAGTCACTGTATGTGGGAGTTGCATTTTAATATGGGGAAACAGATTCAGCAGCTCAGATGTCTGAGGTATTTATTTAGCTGTGGATAAATGTTATTTTATCCAGACAAAAGAAAATTAAGACAAGGACTCTGTGTCTGTAATATGAGATGAACTAAGTGAACTTTAACTACCTTGCAGTTACCTCTAAGCCCAAATATATTGTGGTGTAACAGTGCAAAGACATGGCTTCTGCACATACCCATACCTCTCCCTGTTTGGCACCATGCAAAGTAGACAATAAAAATGTAATGTGGCTTTAAAAGTTAAAGTTTAATTTATTTGTAGTTGAGTCCATGAATAAAAGAGTATTTTGATCATAAGTATCTGGAGTTTGATATTGGTATGGGGGACAGATTAATATTTTTAATAGTGAAAAAAAAAATATCCAGCTTTGAAGACCTGAAGGGAGAAAGATGGCAACAGCTAATTATAATTTTTCCACACAGTTATGCAGAATGTTTCACTGACTTTTAACTTCAAGAGGAGGATGAAGAATATGGGACATGGTAGATTAAACATGCTTAGGTCTCTTAGATATGTATTTCTGTGTCTTAGGTTACTTAGATTTCTTTTTAAGGATAAATTTGCATTGCATGATGACAAAGTAATTACAAAATTTTCTGATGTGCCTTTTGCTTCTGTCATATATTTACAGTTCCAGCTTGCTCCCATATTTGATCTATGTTTTCCTATTTTCAATTAAGAACTTAATATACAAAACTGGAGCCCCCAAGAGTGCATTAGGCGTACATAATTTGAATTGTTTAAAGATAGAAATCATATAAAAAATAATCAATTTTTAATGCTGGTGCATTACAGCTCCTTTATTGGCCACTAGAGCCGTGCAAAGCAAACAGAGCTCACGGCTCAGCAAGGCAGCTCTCCTCTGCTTTGTTCTGCTGTGCTGGGCAGCACAGAGGGAGCCTGTGCTTGAGCTCCACCTTGCCTTTGGGAACCCACCTCCTTCTGTATGGGCCCAGGCTCCCTGTCCCCTACACACCTCAAATAGCTTTGTCCTCTGTGCTTGTTCAAATAAAGTAATACTGGCTTTCCTTGCTGTCCAGGCAAATAGGAGAGAATCTCATTGTCCCTGGAGGAGTCAAGACCATCGAGGCTAACGGGCGCATGGTTATTCCTGGGGGAATAGATGTCAACACTTACCTACAAAAGCCCTACCACGGGATGACTGCTGTTGATGACTTCTATCAAGGCACGAAAGCAGCGCTAGCAGGGGGCACCACCATGATCAGTGAGTACCAGCAGAGCTGTCTCTTCCCATGCCAGTCTGAAGCCTGTGTAGCATGTGTGAGGATAGATACCAGAGGCTTCATTCCAGTTTTCTGAGATGTCCTGCAATGAATCTTCAAATTTCTGAGCACTATGTTTGAGGTCCATTCATCAGTGTTAACCAGGGTTGGCCTGAAAATTAACCTACCCTCAGAAAGAAATACCAGCATGTGGAATTGTCTTTTGGAGTTTCCTCTGTAATGCAGAACAAGCGCTGAGGGATAATGTACGTATTCTTGGGATTTTTGGAAAGCAGTGTAGGTAGTGCTGTAAGTATATGGCACAGAAAATCTGACAAAGATCTGCTGTTCCCACCTACTGCCATTTCAAGGGCTTTGGAAATAACAAGATATGCTTATTTATGAGCTTGGATTTGGCAGCAGAGTTGAGGAAGACCTTAAGAGAGATGTCCCAGAGGATCATCTTTGTTGGTGAAAGGAAGAAGTGTTTCTGGTTGTTAAAGACACTTCTTCTGTCTTCAGATGATAAAAAAGATTTATCTTTTTCCTTCTGGCTATGACTTGACTTGGTTAGATGTTGTGAGGCAGTTGTTCAGGTGCCACAAATTGTCTTAGCTTCCTTGTGGAGAGGAGCTTCCCAGCGGAGTTTTACTCCCACCCAGTTGGGATATGGGGGTTTTTTTGGTATTATCTGTTACCCATGTTCAGCAGCAGGCATCAGCTGAAAGATTCTTTGGCCACAGCACAAAATGCACTGCTGTTCATTCCTTTTGTTAATAGTTTTTTTCAGTCTGTGTTCTTCAGTTGAGTATTCCTGTGCAGAGTTAGGCTTGCAAATGGTACTGGTAAGCCCATCTTGATTTGTTTTCGTACTAACTTTTGACCTAGCCCTGCAGAGAGAGGTACCTATGCATAAGTAGTGATGTCTTTATGTCACTGGATGGTGTGGCACCATTGGAGGCAGAATGTCTTGAGGCAGGGGAGAGGCAGGGCATTCAATGTACTGTACAGTGTGACTGAGTATTTATGCACAATGTCACCCCTGTTCAAACCTTTGGCTGTATTCCCAGTTTTGGCTGCTGAGAAAACATTGAACATCTGCACTGATGTATTGGTAGGGCAGAGTGGGCCAGTTCAGTGACTATGAGGCACTGGTTAATTATTGTGTTTACTGTGAAATGCATAGAAACAGACACATCAGACAAGAAATACAGTGAAGTCCAGAACCCATGGTCTCTTACAATACAGTAAGGGGAAAGACAAATGTTTCCTAAACTGTGAGGTGCTTGGCTCCCCCTTTGTCTATTGGTGCTGCACCAAGCAGGTTGCCAGACTCATCTTTAGTATAGACTGTTCACAAAGTCTGCTGCACCTGGGGCAGCAGGACCTGGCTGACACCCCAGAGTTACAGTCAGCACACAGGCTGCCTCAAAGGCTGCTGTTTTGGCTGAGATGCTGGGAGACTGCTCACTTTGGGGAAATCTGAGCAGTGTGCATCCTGTCCCACTAACTGACACTCCATCTCTTTTTCAGTTGATCATGTGCTTCCAGAACCTGGATCAAGTTTACTGACCTCCTTTGAGAAGTGGCATGAGGCAGCTGATACCAAATCCTGTTGTGATTATGCTCTCCATGTGGACATCACCAGCTGGTATGATGGCATTCGAGAAGAGCTGGAAATACTCGTGCAAGACAAAGGTTAGTGAGTGAAATGTAGTAGTATTTTTTGGTTTTATTGAAATAGCATATGTAGGTGAAATTTTGAAGTATTTTAATGGAGGCATAGACACTGGCTATGCTGTCCAAGGTTCTTCACTACCTTGAACTTGTATTTTCACTTTCTGCTGTGTAAAATGGACCTAAAACTTTGTGCATATATATGACTTTGTGCAGTATAAGCATGGAAGATTAAGATGCTTAAGTTGTCATAAAGAAATGTAACACTTTGTCCTTGCTTTTATATGTGAAAATAGGCTCCAACATTGCATAGGTAGGTTTTTTTTTTAAGGTAAAACTCTAAGATCAGTATTTAGGATAATCAGCCCAGTTAGCTTAGATCCTCTGTTTAATGAATGAAGAAAATGAAGCATTTCAAAGTAGTGGTTCAGATTTTAACTAGACTGAAATCTTTGATTCAGCTGCCTCAAATTAAATCCAAATATGAAGAGCCCGTGGAGCTATGAAAATGTCACTATAGGCTAGATCTCATTTCTCAGCAGTGACTTGGAATAATTTACTTGCTGAGACTTGATTTTGTAAATAAAACCTGCCTGCATTTTTAAAACAGATTCCAGTTATTAGAAAAAGAGATGCTAAAGTTAGGTACCTAATATTGAAAAAATGCCCCAATTTTCTGGAGTGCTCCTCTCTGGTGGCTTTCCCTGAAGTTACTAGAAGATGCCTTGTTTCAACACTTGTAAAAAAAAGTCACTTATTGAGGAACCTAAGACACTTCCATGGGTTTGACTGTGTTCAATTAACAGGCCTACTATCATGTGAGATGCTACAGGTTACCCTACCTGCTACCAATTCAGAATAACACAGATGAAACATCTCCTAAATGCATTTCCACACATGCAGGCTCAATGTGGCAGTCTCATATATGGAGGGCATCTTTGTGGCACCAGATCCCTCTGTGTGGGCAGTGGGGTCTAGCCTTCAGAAGATCCTAGCTTAGATCTTGTTCCTTGAAATTGTGCCTGACAGCATGTGTTTTCTTTTCAGAATCATATATTTTCATGTATTTTTCATTTTCTACTTTCCTTGAAAATGTATAGATATTAATTAGGGAATATTTTCTGAAATGGCATGGGGTTTCCATGGGCAAATCAGAATGACTCTTCTCTTGGGAAACCTAAGTTATATGTATATGCAGCATCCTTTTTAATGTGTAGAGCTAGTGTTGACTTAGATGTGAAAGGTTCTCTTTATAGAGAAAGGTACTGTCAAAGTAGGAAAAAAAGCAAAAGGCTATTTTTGAGTGAACAGCTGTTTGCTGAGATGCCATGGAGATGCAGTCACCTGGGGGAATTTATTCCATATCACAGGATGCTAACAGTACATATGCTGTATAACCAGATTTTAGGCAACAAAACACTTCCATCAACAAGGCTCCACATAATCAAGAAACTGCAGCTGGTCTTACATAGGTCTCTAGTATACCTATACTAGATTTTTACAAGGTGATGACATCTGTCAACACAGGTTATGCTAAATTTGTGCTGTTTCCTTGCTATCAGGATTAACATGTATCTGCTGCTGTGCATTAGCTGACTGTACTCTCAGATAAGTATACACAGGTTGGAGATTATTTTCCAGAGCTCCAGGACCACAGATGGCTCAGCACTCCCAAATTTGCCCAAGGGTTTACACTCAAAGCCTGGTGCAGACAGTTAGGTTAATAGTTTTCTCCAAAACTATTGAAATGTGAGTTTTCTATATAAATCTGACCTGCCTCTGAGTCATCAGGGGAAGCAGATACCTGTTCATTGGTTCCTGAATTGAGATTTATGATGGAGCCTTGGTGGCCTCTTCAGTGGTGAGAGCATTAGGAGGTCACCTTTGTTCTCATGTATGTCTCAGGCAGGCAGTGTGAGTTACTCTCAGGTTTTAGGGGACACAAGGTAAGGGCAAGGATGAATGCATAAGCACAATAGGAAATAATTCAGTGTGGCAAGGGCTTTCAAATTAAGGGGTAATATTTCCTGATAATTGGAAACATTTAAGCCAGCTGGTGCAAGTAGACTTGATGTCAGTGTAGTGACCCTGGTTTTCATCAGTTGGGAATCTGGATTGAATTGGTTCTGGGCTGATTATGGGTGAGTTAGCTGAGTGACAGGGCTCAGCTTATTGTGTTTCAGTGCTACATGTGCCTAATGCAATCAGCATGAGTAACGGGAGCTCACAGCGTGGTTGTTGAGGTGCCTTGTCATGAGGTATAATTGAACAATTAATCAGTTTTAAATCAATACAAAGCTAATTTAAGGAGACACAGGCTTTGGAAGGGCCTGAAGATTTTGTAGAGTCAAATATTGTTTATAAACACTCAGGCTTGTAGCATTTCAGCAGCTATTTTGGGATTGAGCTTCTTCAGTACATGCAAAGGAGCCAGAGCCTGAAATTGCTGTCAGGGGTCTCACTGGTTCCTTTGACTTTGTCACTGTTCAAGAAAACCCTGTAGTCCTGTCTAAAATTTGGAGAGGATTCTGTTGAGTACCCCTGGTGTGAGATCAAGTAGGACATTAACAAGAATGTAGTATGTAACAGGTGTTAAGCATTAAGGTCAATAGGCCATGGACCAGGGCTTTTGAAAAGCTGCATAATTCCAATGAGTAGGTCAAGGAATCAGGCCAGGACAAGGAGTCTCATCTTGGATACCTGTATATGTAAATTTGTGTTATTTATCTTGGTATCTGGTATAGGTGCTTTCTCTGCAAGGCAGGATTGTTCACACCATCTCCCCTGTTAGCTGTAAAGGCAGCCCCTGAGATGCTCTTCTGTTGTGTGTGTACCTGGTGGCAGCTGAGGGTGTGAATGTGTGTTTACTTGGGAGGACTCTGCTTCTGCACTGTGGTAAGGAGCAGGCTCAAGATCCTATGGCAGGATCCCTACTGGGATCCCTTCTGCTCCCACTAATTTCAGGGGGAATATTAAACAGAGTGAGAGCAAAACTCAGTCATTTTATCAAGGTCAGCAGAAGAAGCCTAAGAAGATACCAAGGCAATAAAAGAGAAAAGATGAAAATACTTATTACTTGGGTCAGTGTGTGTTTTCCACCCGCAGTACTTGGAGAAAGCTGCCTTAGTCCTGCAAGACTGTGATGAAATGAATTACCTTTGGCTGGAGCCTTGTGGATAAGGGAGAGCAGTAGGTAAGCCAGCTCTGGGCTCTCAGAGAAATGAATTACCTTTGGCTAGAGCCTTGTGGATAAGGGAGAGCAGTAGGTAAGCCAGCTCTGGGCTCTCAGAGAATTGTGTGAGGGGTCAGTCCTGTGTCATCACTGAGGCCAGGCATGGCTTGGACCCACATGTCCTCCTTGCATGGAAGGATGGTGGCTCCTTCCTCCTGCAGGGAGGTGGCTCCTGGGTGCAGATGGCACCTGACACATGGGGTGGGTTTGTGGAGAGAAAGTTGGTATTTTCTCTAAGGCAGGTAGGATGGGTGTGCTGGGTGCTGCTGTGAGCACTCAGAGGGGCTCAGGGCATGAGGCTGTAGGCACTGGCCCCAGGGAAGGCCCAGCCAAGCTCAGGTTTTAAAATAAGAACGTAGTGAGTACTTTGAAATTGCAATGAGGAATAGATGGAGGGATTACATCTAGTAAGGGCTATATGTGTCTTCTGAGAACATGATAAATAGGAGAATAGGAAGAAAGGATGGGCTTGCAGGCTGACAGGCTTCCACCTTCAGGCTGGATTTGCTCGGTGTGGAAGTCAGCAAGGAGGGGCCAGCTCCTGCTTTGTGTTTCTCTCTGAGCTGCCTGGACTTAGCAGGAAGACATAAATACCAGGGATCATTTCAGTGTTTTATCCTGCATGTATCCTGGGGTATTTTAGTCCTGTAATTGTAAATAAACAAATTCTGCATGTGTGTGAGCAGTCATACCCTCTGCCTGAGGATGTATTTGCTCATTCTAGACTCAAGAAGGAGTTACATCTTCATCAGAGAGCTTTATTCATTTTGTGTACACAACATGAATAACATGAACAGATCTTTTTTTTTTTTTTGCCCCAGGAAACACAGCAATTTTGAAATGCAGCATACATACCTTAGGTAGCTTAGAATTTACTTTTTTTTTTTAAGGTAGAAAACTATGATACTGGTCCTTGGACCAAACTGGTGATCTTGCCAGTAGACTAAAAAGTAAGACAAATATATACACCAATATGAATTCATATATACAGAGACTATGAACAGAAGACATTTATAAGTCTCATTCTGTAAGAATACAAAACTGTGTAAATAACAAATCTTTGAAATAAATCTTTGAAATAAATAGCAATGCTTTTGGGGATTAGAATACAGGGGTTTCTTGACAACTGACACTCAACACTAGCATTTCTTAAGGATTTCTAAAATTTGAAACTGTTGTCTTTCTTGGTGGTTTATGACTGGCAGCATAAATCCTTCCATCTTTAAAAGGCAGAAGGAGAGGTGTGGAGAGCTGCCTATAAAACTGGTTTCAGGCTTGTTTCCACTGCTTCCCAGTGTCTACCATCAGCTAAGCTTAGCTCTTTGTTGGGGAAGGTCAAGAAAAAGCAAGTCTGTATGCACATTCAGATATACATTTCCTATACCTTCTCAGCACTTTGGGGGAACCTAACCAGAAGTTTTATCTACCTAAAAGCACAGTTTAGATCAAGCTGAAATATTTTCCTGATTAGCTAAGGAAACCTAAAAAGGTTTTTTTCACAGAAGCTTACACAAGGTTTTTTAAACTTCACAAAGTTTACATGCTTGCTTTAGCCACCATTGCTTGTCTGTGATTTGGCTACAAGCAATCAATCCTCTTTGCAATGGTGGCTGGATTACTCCAGGGATGAGCACAGGCTACCCACAGCATCCAAAAAATTCCCCCAGAGAAGAGGGCATCCAGGCTTCTAGTCCTAGCAGCTGTAATGCAGCTGTGAAGCCATGCTTGATTTTTGGCAGTCACTGGTGAAAAGCCTAGTCCAGACATACTCTATTACTTACTTTTCCTGAAGTTTTTGTTCAAATACAATTTAAGAATACACTTACATGGCAACACCTTTGAATTTTGTCTTGGAACAGGTGTGAACTCTTTTCAAGTCTACATGGCGTACAAAGATCTCTACCAAATGTCCGACAGCCAGGTATTGCTCTGAATGCTTTTCATTGCTGTGATCTGTCCTCTCTGTTCTCATCTCCCAGCACCTGAGGAGTTGCTGAGGTTGAATCCCAGAGAACCATTCTCACTGGCCTGATTGGCAGTGGGGGAAATGTGCAGTGGTGGTTTACTCCTGGAGGGTCAGTGCTGAGCTGTGTAGAACACCTGCATGTGTTCCTTCAAGTGTATGACATTCACCTTCTGTAGAGATCTTCTGGTGCCTCCCAGCACTGCAGCCACTCAGCTCTGCTCAGGATTTTGCTCATTTTATTTTGCAGTAACCTTTAGAGGACTCTAGGTCAGAGAGGGAGAAAAAGATGAAGCACTCAAGGCAGTGGCAGTTTTGAGGTTTCAAGAGTTTATTGGTTGCTGTAAGCAGCTAAATGGAGTTGCTCTTTGGGGGAGGTGGCCTTTTCTCATTAGGGCTGGAGATAACAATGAGCTTGTTTGTCCAGAGCTCATTACAGATTTCAGACTCTTCAGCTTTCCCATTCATACATTTCAGGCCACTGTAAATGGACAATGGCATCTGTTAGTAATAATAATGTTTGCTTATTCAGTTGATAAAATGTTTCTTTCTTACTTATTCCCAGAGCTACAGCTCTTGGTCCTGTTGTTACACCTCCAATACATGTAGTTTTAATTGGAATTTTAGACATAATAATTTATAAATATTCTCTGAGAGGCAATGCCTGTTAAATCCAACTCCCCATTGGAATTGCTAAGAGGAATACATTAAAATGTTTAATGTGTGGCTGGACTTATGGCTGTTACCTTGTTTAAATGTCCATCTTGCAAGCTGTATCTTGCAGCCCATTCAATGCTGCCTGAAGTGCCCTAGTGCAAAAGTAGACATTGAAGAACCTTTGTCTTCCATATTTAATCTGTGTTTGAAAACTGGGCTCCCATGTTACTGAAGTCTGATTTAAAAAAGGGACACATAAGCTGAATACCTTTTGGAAAGGAAACTGTATTTCACTAAATGTGTGCTCAGAAATTACCAGTAAAAGCAAAAGGTTGCAAAGCAAAAGCTACTGCCCTTCTTTATGGATGGGTGTTGAATCTTAGAAAGCAATTAAAAAAGCAAGGATGGTCTAGAGAAAATATTGTAACTTTTAATATCGGAATTAAAGATGTTGCTGAAAGCTCAACAATGGCAGCTCTAAGAAGATGGTGCAAAATGCCTGCACTTCAGAAAAGAGATGTTCTAGCCATACTAAAAGTGCCTGTAGTACATGGCAATAGTTCTATTTTACATTAGCCAGAACTACAGGAAAGAGGGTCACTAAACTGAGCCCTGTGTGGAAGGGCATGGGGAGGTGGCCCTGCAATGCAGGGGCTGGGGCAGACTCTGTGTCCCAGGGAAATCCAGCCCTGCTTGGGGCTCTTGACCCTGTCTTGGTGCAGCTGGTGTGTACAGGAGTGGGTAACTCAACACCAGCTAGTGAATCTCAGGTTCTGTGTAGAAAAGAGATTATTTGCTATTCACCAATATAATTACCAGCATAGAAGGTACAAAACTGAGCTGAAGAGAGAGGTCTGAATGTTAAGTAATGTGTTTTCCTTATTCAGCAGTGTTTCCCTCTTTGTACTACCTGCAGCTTTATGAAGCCTTTACCTTTCTAAAGAGTCTTGGGGCTGTTATCCTGGTCCATGCTGAAAATGGAGATTTGATAGCTCAGGTGAGTGAACCATTATTTTTACTTCACTTTGTGAGATAACAGATATAAGAGAGAAGTTAAATAGGCCAGTCAGAGAACGGTTAGGAAGAGGGGAACTCCGTGGAAAGAGCCTTAATTGAACCTGATGCCCTGCACACTGCTGGTATAATGCCTGGGATGAGAGAATGGAGATCCTTTTGCATGAATTGGCAGAGCATCCTTGAGGTAGGGCAGTGATCCAGGCAGCTCCTTGCCTTGGCAGCAGATGAGGACTAGATAAGGAGGGCAGAAGGAAATAAGAAGATTTCTTCTGAATCCAGCAGATACAAGTGAAGCAGAACAATGTAAAGCCTAGTTCACAGATTTTGGGTACAAAAAGAGGATCTGAAAGCTTTATACTAAAGTCTTTTGCTGCAGCTATCAGCATAAGCAACACAGTGAGTTTGGAGCTGGTATTAAAGCTCACAGACCTATTTATTTTTGAGAATATTCTTACAAATCTCTGAAGTTTGAGAATAAGAACTACTGTGATCTTGTAGACATTTGAAAAATATGTGTTTAGGTATAATCCATGCTCTTAGAAGATGCATCTCAGAACCAGGAAGCTGGGCAAAAGTTCAGAATGTTCCATTAAGGCACCCTGATCTGCAGTGCAGTCCTTGAAGGTCAGGTGTCCTGGGAGCTGCTGTCCTCCCACTGCACTGTTCCATGGCTCTGATCAGTGCCACAATGCATAGAGACATGGAAAGAGGCAACCCAAGGACAGCAGTTGATAGTAAACCTCCCACTGGCCTTTCAGAGGCCAAGATCCCCCTCTAAAACAGAAGGGGCAGCATTGGGTGGGTGTTGTTTTGATGCTACATTTGTGACAGGTGAATCTTTGAAGGCTGTTACAGAGATGTGTCACTCTCCTGATCCCTCGTACGTGCATCGAGCCCCTCTTAGGTCGGTCAGGCTCTGAGTGAGCCATCTGATTTTTCTGCTGAGCTGCTTATCTGCTGGCTTATCTGCTAAGGACTGGGCTGCAGAGCTGACAAGAAAATTACAGCAGCTAAAGCTGTCTTTGAGATCTGGACAAGGCAACCCACCTTGTCTCACATCTTAGGGAGAGCCTCAATGGAATGTTTGAATTGTTGAGCGGTGCGTAAGAAATCTTGCCTTGGGTGTATTTTGTTTTTACCTCTGTGGGAAAAACACATCTCCATCTGCCTGGTTAGAACTTACCCCGTTGGAGATCTGCCTTTCACTTTTGAGTTCCACCAAAATAGCACTGGGGTCAAAAGTTACTAGGAGGGAGTCAGCAGGCACATACAGTGCAGTTGTGTCCTTCCCCCACTGAAACTAGGTGACAACCCTCATTTGAATTCAAGAGAGAAAAAAGCTGATTTCTCACAAAGTTTAGCATGAATAAAGCTACTAAATAAATAATTTATAGTTTTAATAAAACATAAAATATCCAGTAGAATTAAAATGACTAATAATAAGCATGATTAAGTTAATATTACTGTAGGAAAGGCAAAATAAAACACATCAAATGGCATCTATGGTGTTTTGATACATTGCCCATTAAAATCAAGGCACACTCATGGAATTGCTTTTTTGATAGAAATCTATTTCAGTTATATTTTTCTCTGATCAGCCTTAACATACAGCCATCACATATGAACAAACAGGACAGAAAAATTATTAGGAAAAGAGGAAGTAGTAAATAAATGTAAGTTATGTTATACATCCACATAGTTGTTCACCATTGTCATGTTTCATAAAATCAGTCTTTCTCTATGCTTTTGTTTAGAAGAATTATTTAGATAATTAAAAGAAAGCTGCCTGCACATAGGTTTTTTAGGACTGTCCTTGATCTTGTCAAACAAATATTCTAGTTAATTAGCACTATTAAGTTGTCTTACAGGGGTAATTTATCATATGATCTGATTTTATTACTTCCTTCAAGATGCAAATCTGTCCTACTTTGTGTATCTGTTCTGTACCAACTTGCTAAGTTTTTTACACGGCTGTAACTTCATTTTATTGCTGTATTTTAATTATCTGAAGTCTTTAACTGGCACTGTTCAGAGCTGGTGCATTATTGATCCAGAACAGCTGTTTTTAAGAATACCTATGAAACCTTATGTTTTTCTAAACAAAATGTTCTTACACAGTCAGATTAATGTGTTCCTTTTAATGCTTCTTCAGCCTTGACTGATTGCAGCGAAGGCTAAAGTATATATGAATGTTAACTTTTTCAGTTTTACCAGACTGTATTGGTAATGTGTGAGCTTTTCAGCCTCAGGGACCTGGGATCAGATATTTATTAACTGACACATTCAAATATGTTCAGTAACTTCATCCTGGTCTCTAGGGGACATTTGTCTGTGTCACAGAGCCATTACATTGTTGAGCTGGGCTTATTAGAGCCCTGTGGGCAGGGCAGGCCAGGGCCAGAGGTACAGCAGCAGCTCTGGTCCCACTTCTGCACTGCTCTCAGGCCAGGATCAACCTCAGATGAAAAGGGGTTGACCACTAGTTTCTGCAAAAAGGGAAATTTATTCCAATAACACTGCTTGGCCTTAAATTAAGTGAAGCTTTTTGTCTATTAAAAAAAAAAAATATCTCACTGCTATGAAGCTCGATAGTGCAGATTTTTTTCTGACAAATCCCCATTGGTCCTGAGATGAGTTCTTTGCTGAGGACACAGTGCCCTTGCAACTGGAGGGCACTGTTTTGTTTTATAAAAGCATAATTTTAGTGATTCACTGTGTAGGAAGAAAGCTTTACAGAAAATGGAAAGTGTCAGCAATGCTGAAAGTTCAAGAAAGTGCCTTGTGGATTGCAACCAGAGAGGAACTTGAGCAAGTAAATAGGGAATGGTAGGCTGGAAGTACCCATAATTACCATTTAGTGTATTGGTTGAAGTCCATTCCCTGGGCTGGTGTTGTGGTGTCAAGTTTGACTTTGTGGAGGGCAGAGGAGGTTTCTGATGGTGCAGCCCAATGGCTTGGGGCACAAATATGCTCAGTCAAAGTCAAACACTGGCTGTGGTGGTGTGGCATGGGACCAGTTTAGAGGCAGTGTTTTCAGTGTTCAGTGGGCTTTGCAGCTGGATTTCCTCTGCCACTGAAAGGGGCAGTCAGACCGTGTGGCTGTTCATCTCCCTGGGGATGCTGGTGCATGGCTCTCATCCGGGGGCTGGGTCAGCATTTCTCTCTTACACTGCAGGAACAAAAGCGTATTCTGGAGATGGGAATCACTGGACCTGAGGGACACGCCCTGAGCAGGCCAGAAGAGGTAAGAGGTTTCTCTCATTTGTCATTTGTGGAAGTATTTTGTCAAACACATACTGTTGTGTCTGCAGATGATGGATGGGTGCTTCAGGGAGGGCAGATGTCTGCTTCTCCCACTGCCTTTTCCAGTATTACTGAAAGTCCAGGTCCTTTCAACTTGTTTGTTTGCCTGAAAAGCCCTTTGGATGCTGCAGCAGGTGCATTCCCTTAGTCCAGGGATAAGCATGTCCTTGTTTACTGAGGAGTCTCTGTTCCTGCTGCCCCAGGCATGGGTGTCCATGTATTTTTTAAGTGTGACCTTTGTGTTTTGATTAGTGATGACAAAAAAATGGGCTCATCAGGCTAAAAATCAGCAGTGCAGCTTGAGGGTTAGTCCTCAGAGTTAACTGCATTTATTAAAATGCTTTGGCTGAAAACCTCCTATAAGATGCATGTGCACATCTATACTGTGCATATGCATACACCCACATAGAGATCTACTTTCTTGCTGGCAGATATATTGGTATCAGAAATGCAGGCTGTAGAGATGCAAATACATGAGAATGGAAAGATGCCATGAGGCAGCTTGTTTTATGCAACTCCTTTGTAATAAATTCTGGGCTCTGGTGTGGATCATCATTTCAGGCATCTGGAAAGGGTTTATTTAATGACAAGGAAAATGTGGAGTCATGAGAATGTCCCCTAAAGTACACAGCTCAGACTGTTAATGTGATGTGGAGGGTGGTAGTGGGAAGTGACTGCTTTCCTAGAAGACTAAAGAGATGAGGTCTTGGGGATTTGAGGCTGAACTTGAAGAGATTGTTGTGGTTCGCAGATCTTTATTTAACTTCTCCCCAAGGCAAAAGGAATCAGCTTAATTGGTCACATTCTTCTATTGAACTGTTTATGTACTTTCTCATTTTGCTGTTCAACTTCTACTAAAATTATTCTAAAAAGATTGAATTGTTTCCTTTTAATGAAAATCTGCATTTGCAGTTTCCAGAAAGGAACTTTGCTCAGCTCTAGTGCTGCAGAGGCCATGCCTCCTTTCCTGCTCTCTAAAGGTGCATTTGGGATTTCCAGAGCAAATGTTTTGATACAAGTCCTAGGACAAACTGAAGCAGTCTGATTTAAGGAAAAATATTTTACAGAATTGTAAAGGATTAAGCCACGTGGTTTTGGAAGGTCTAAGTTGCTCAACTTTTCTAGCAAAACTCTTGCACAGAAATTTCTGTACCACTGAGTCACTATTTTCAGTTACAACAGAGTTTTTCGCATTAAAATGCCAATACTGTGAGTCCATCTGGGAAGGATCTGGTATAAAACTGATGGCTGGGGAAAGGAGTCTCCAGAGCTGCTGGGAAACACTGCTCCTCCATCTGAAGATGCTTGCTTTGTGTGCCTACGTCCCAGATGGCTCCCTGGGAGGAGATTGCCTTTACATGCTTGCTGACAGAGGGGACTTACTGGGCACTGCTTCAAAGGCTGCTGGGGATTATGGGCTAAATTCAGCCCATAGTGCTGAAGTTGCTGTTTGAGAATTCTTTACATTCACTGTCACCATCATGTAAAGATTAGGGTAAGCTGCCAGGGGGAGCTCAGAGGTTGTCTCCAAGCAGAGGCAAAGTCTTCTTGCTTTGTTCTCCTTTCAGCTGCAGGGTAGGAGTCTAAAACAGGAAGGTGGGAGGAAGGTAAGCAGGAGCTGCATCAGCTGCTTGGACATGACTTTTCCTGGGGTGCAGGGAGCCAGGGAGCTGTGTTTGTGCTGGGGCAGCTGTACCCTGCTAGTGAGTACAGCCTGGCTGTGCTTACTGCTAGTGCCAAGTGTTTGAGGTTGGGTTAGCTCCCTGTTTCCCAGCACTCTGTCTCTCTCTATAGAAAAAGCAGAATCAACCCCTGAAGAGTTATTGCTGAGCAGTTAGAAATATGGCACAGTCCTCCAGTTGATTTTTTTCTTCAGACTGCATTTGCAGTTAACTTTTTCCTCCTTGTTTTGCTTAGCTTGAAGCAGAAGCAGTTTTCCGTGCCATCACGATTGCCAGTCGAATAAACTGCCCAGTGTACATCACCAAGGTGATGAGTAAGAGTGCAGCTGATATCATTGCACTGGCCAGGAAGAGAGGTAAGTGACTTCCTTTGCTCCCCTAAAATATTTTTTTTTTTTTGTTGAATAGAAGCTCAGTGAAAAAACCTGTACATCTTGACCCAAATGACAGGCTATAGGGAGGGGTTAACAAAGAACAGGAGCACATTCGCAGCACAAATATTTACAGGCGGANNAGCACATTCGCAGACTAAATATTTACAGCTGGAAGGATGAAGGGAAATCCTTTTAAGTTGAGAAGCTCTTCCCACAAACTGTCCTCTTGAAGACTGAGTTGGAACTCCTCTCTATCCTATTTTCCCTTTTACTTTTCCCTTATCTCTGTATCTGTATTCATGGGAGAGAGATACTTTATTCCTAATGGCACATCCTCCATGCCAGTATTTCAGGTTGTCACCCTCTGAGGTGTGGCTTGGGCAGTGACCCTGCTGTTAGAGATGCTTGGAGCTTGCTCCTGGCCTTGCTGCTGGAAGCTGAGCCCCTCTGATGTGTACTTACAGGTTGTCCCTGCTCACTGGGGCTGTGGTGGGATCCAGGTTACAAAGCACCCAAAGGGCCTGAAGGCAGCTGCTTCCAAAGTTGCATTTGCAAGTCAGGACTGTTCTGCTGGTTGGGACCACAAAGGTCCTGAGCAATATGGAAAAGCCAAAGAGCAAATTACTGCCTTGATGTTTGTATTCTTGGAGACTTGGAGTGTGGTGCTGGGGACCATATGCTGCTATCTGCTGGTGCTGTGCCCAACCTGGGAGTAGTAAAAAGGCATCTGCCTGCTGAAGTGATCCACCATCCAGTGCACTCTGAACTGCAGCAGCAAAGAGAACATGGCTGTGATTAAAACAGTACAAATTAAAAGTGGGTCTGAACTGTCTCCTTCTGGATTAGAAAGAAAGATTTGTAAATAGGCTGATCAAAAGCATGTAGAGCTCAGAGACTCTTGATTAATTTTTTATCATACAGACAAAGTCAGGGCTGTTTAATTTCCTGGGAGCTGCACTAGCCATGTAGCAATGTGTGAATTATACATGGCTGCATGCAGCAAGCAGTATCATGTGCTGAAGAGAGAGTGGGTTGTAATTAGCTCCTGTATATCCTTGCTTTCTCCAAGGCCCCCTTGTTTTTGGAGAACCGATCACTGCCAGCTTGGGGACAGATGGGACA
>VZTT01021832.1:44636-72145 GCA_013400855.1 Buphagus erythrorhynchus
TTGTGCTACAACCCAAGTGTGATTCAGCAGCTGAATGGAGAGAGAAGAGGTGATTATGACTGATCTTATGTAAAAGAAACAGATCACACCTGTTCTTTTGAATCCCACTTCTCCCTTTTGATTGTAAAGGGAGCCTGATAAGGAACTCTCTTGTAATTTTTATATATATATATATAAATGGAGAGAGCAAGCTTCATAATTTCCTTTATATATAAAGCAAACTACACAATATATATAAATTTATATATAAAGCAAACACACAAATGTGTTGTTAATTCAGCCAGTGCACAATATAGCTCTATGCTCACTGCTCTCTTCCTAGAGGATCATCAGGCAGCATTATCTGAGCATTCAGTGTCTGCATTTTCACTCTTCTTTTAGGTGGGAGGACTGCAAGGAGTCTCCAGAGGAATGTATGATGGACCTGTCTATGAAATCCCAGCTACGCCAAAATATGCAACTCCTGCACCATCAACTAAATCCTCCCCTGCCAAAAACCAGCCCCCACCAATCAGAAACCTCCATCAATCCAATTTCAGCTTATCAGGTAAGTCAACCTGACTAATGAGAAACTTTTTAAAGCCATGAGTATGGATTACTGGTGATGAATTTCAATTGTAATTACTTCCTTAGTCAAATATAAAAGGATTGTATATAGTCATATACATGCACATACTTACATATATATAAGTATATACATGTTTTTGCACATTCATTGCCTAGGGGTATTTAACATATTGCCAAATATTCAAAATGTTTTCAATCTGAAATTTTCTCTGTGTCAATCTTTCTAATTGCAATTAGCTGAGTTCTCTGGTTGATGTGACTGAAGCCCTTGGTGGTGTGCACAGCTGATGAGACTTGGGTCTGGTGCAACCCCTGAGTCTCAGACATCTCACAGGCTGCATCACCAGCAACTGCTACACATGAAAACCTCAAAAGTCTTTGTCCATGGTCATAAACCATGTGCAGATGTTGTTCATAAGCAGATTGGTGTATTTCTTATCCTTTGCTCTTGGCACCCAAAACATTTTCCATGGTACATAGGAAACAGACTGGAAAATCATCCTTTGGGGTTGCTGGAAATAATTCTTGTAATCTGAAGACAATTACAAGTGTGTCAAATCCTTATTCTTCAAAAGCCTACAGCCCCAGTGGTGAATAATGCATTCATATGATGCTATGAAAGTCACTGGATTTTCTCCCTTGTGGGAGATAATGGTGGAGTTTTCCTACTTTACAGATCCTCTCTTTAGAAACGAAATGAACTTGTATAAGAAAGTCCTAGGAGAGCAAATACTTTAAAATAACTCTTCAAATGAGATGAAGTATAGTTTTGCCCATACACTTGAGGCCATGGTGAGCATATACAGATATATATGAAATTATACAAAACTAAAAAAGTGCTTAGAAAGTTCACATCTTAGTAATAACCAATAATTGGAATTTTCATAAGCATCTGAAGCTGTGGTTTCACAGTGCATTGCTTGATCTGGGTACTACCAAGGCATCTAGTGGTACAAATTTGATCTGAATGATGCAAACACAAAATTAAGCAGAAGCAGAGTCTGTGGTAACATTTTAAATGACCCCATGTGTTCATTACATTGCCTTTAGGAAATGGAGTGTGGCAAGGCAATATCTAGCCTCTCAGAAAGCCTGCTGTCCCTTTAAGCTTAACCTTTCAGCATTTAAAATGCAGTTTGAAGTGGGTATGAATTTACATCAGCTCAGTGCTCATTTCCTCATGGATTTATGATTGCCAACATCAGATTTACTGAACTGTTGTCTTCTGGACTCAGTAGGAACATATATTCTAAGTCAGTGAGGCAGGTTTGAAAAGTCCACTCTGAATGTATGTGCTTTGGGGTATTTTTTGTAGTTAGTAATACTTTCTGCCATGTCTGATCTCACAAAATTAACCCAATCTGTAGGTTGTCATTGGCTCTTCAAGCCAGTGGAAAACAGTTCTCCATGTAGGGTGAGCATTAGTCTGATCCTAAACATTTAATCCCACACTTCTCACTGAAGACAGAAATGTGCCTTGAAGGTCTATTCAGCACTTCTGTCAGGCTCAAGAGGAACCACCTGATGGTGGTGTGAGGGAAGTATAGCCAGGTAAAACCTCAGTACTGATGGTTTAATCCCTTTCATAGCTTTCTTTCCTCATTTTCTGTTGTTGCAGGAGCTCAGATTGATGACAACAACCCACGTCGTACTGGCCACCGCATCGTGGCACCTCCTGGTGGGCGCTCGAATATCACCAGTCTTGGCTGAAAAATGATGATGGACAGAAACACAAGGATGAAGGATCAAGGGAATAATGTCCATTCCCTTTAATATCTGTGTTATTGAGCCCACAGTTTTATTTGGTACTAACGGAAATAAAAACCGAAATGTCTTTTTTTTTTTTATGTTTTTTCTTTTTTTTCTTTTTTTTTCTTTTTTTTCTTTTTTTTTGTATAGAAAGAGGTGATAATAGTGTGGTGTGTTTGCTTGGAACTACTTGCCTCACAATTGTGCTTTCATGCCATAGTCACCTTAAAGCATGGTGCTTCCATTGCCCCTTTAGTGACTACAGGTTTTAGCTTTGTCTCGTAACTGAATGATGGTTCCTTTGCACCCTTTCGCTGTATTAGAGTAGATAATGCATGTTACTGAGTTATTTATGCAAGTTGCATTCTGTGAGTGAGTCCCTTTAGAACACATTGCCAACAATTGACTAGACACAATGCCAAGATTAATGTCTGTATTTGAGAAACACCACCAAAAACACTAATGAAGGAAGAAAATGGCCATCTGGAAAGTAAGCAGTAGAGTAGTATAGGCAGCTTCTGTTTAATCTTTAATTTATTATAAACCCAAGAAGCACTTCTCTCAAGACACAGAAACTCATCAGGACACGTAATGACAAATGGTCTCTGTAGCACCTGTCCGTTCCCACTCGGTACATTCCAAGTCTGTGTCCTTCTTGTTTCCATTTCAGACAGAGCCATAATTTTTACATACCAATGCCATTGCCACCCCTGCAGGGATTTCTCCACCTGGGCAGTAGTGCTCTCCTTCTGCATGAGATTTTTGGTACTTACAGATAATCCAAGTTGCTGTCGGATTTTTAAAGTTTTTTGTACAAATTTTTTCCTTTGTAACCACATGCATTTTTACTTACTCTACCGTATCAAGATCTACTAGTTGTGGTTCAATTTCTGAATTCAAAGCTTGTGAAATAAAGGAAATTAATTGATGGGTAAGCGTCTTCCTCTGCTTTCCAGTGCTGTGACTCAATGACTGAAAATTTGGAATGGAGGAACTCAAGAGAAATTGTCTTTCAGGTTGACATAATGCAGTAGAAGGAACCTCCTTAGATAACAAGTGTTGATAAGTGTATAGGTCTGCATATGCATACTATAGCATGATATAGTAGGTCTTATTAAACAGTGCTTACAGTAGAAATGTACTTACTAAAAATTGTACTTACTATTTGCTAAAATGTACTTACTAATGGTTGGATTCAATCTGAGAGTTCTTTTCCAACCTTAACAAGTCTGTGACTCTACGACATTGCAGCTGCCTCAGTTTTGCCCAAATTAACTTTCTCCCAAAGACCTTCAGATCTACATCTTACTTGCCTGAAAAGGGGTAATTCATTGCCATCATCTTCATCTGTAGTACAGAACCAGTACCCAGTGCTGCAGTTTGACCTAAGCTGTATTTGACTTCCTTGTGGTTTTCTCTGCTGACTGAGCTGTGTCCAGGCATGGCAAGAAAACAACATGCTGCAGGTAAGGTGAGGGAAGTGGACTTGAATTCTCTGAGAGTGAAGGAACTATTTCTCTGTCTTTCTGACTCTCTCACACACTACGTGAAGAAACCTTATTTCCTGTCACTTTTTGCTTGTCTGGTGGTGGTGCAGATGCTGTGGGAGGTGTGGGCTGCAGTGGAAGTGGGGTGCTATGAGATTAGCAGGTCAGCAAACACCTCTCCTTGTGCTACTTTGCCTTTATCCACACTACACAGCTGCAGCAGGAAAAGCCTTGCAGCAGTGGGGTGCCACTGGAGTGGTTTTATCAGCTGCACTGCTTGACCACTGAGCACCCACCCATCCCACCCATGCAGCAGTGACTTGTGCTGGCACAGCTCATGTAGTGTGAGCCAGGTGCATGTGAGGCAGAACTGTTTTGGGAAGTAGCCTACCTGAAGCCTGTCATTCTGAAACTAATAGATTGTCATCTCCAGCTTGCCTGCTGCCCTGGAAAATCCATTTTGGTTGTCTTGGTCTGAAACCTGGCATCAGAGCTGGTCTGAAGAGCCAACTTTTCTTTTGGCTTTGAGCTGAACCAGTGCAGAAACATTGCAATTCAGTCTGCAGTGAACTGAACTGGTTGCTCTCAAAAAGAGAGGAAAATAAAGCTTTTCATGAACAATCCTTTCTGCTAAGAATTTAAATTCATATTTCCTATTTCCCTCATCCTCAGGATTCCTTGCTCATTTGGTGGTTCAGATATTTTATATGATATAAATTAAAATAAATTGCTCACTTGGTGGTTCAGGTTTTTTATAGGAAGTAAAATAACACTAGCAGAGAAGCCTGAGGACAGTGTGCCCTGGAATAACCTACAGCCTAGCGGGTAAGGCAATCCTGAAATGCCAGGTCTCCATCTGCCTTGTCCTATTCCAACCCATTTGCTGTGAGTGTTGACAGCCAGCAACAGTTGTGGTGATGTAACCCTGACAGTAGAAATACAGCTGCTTTGTGAAGCTATGCAGCAAATTTGACAGCGTGAAAATTTCAGAACTCCTGGTTACAATTTCCTTATTGCATTTCTTGCATGTTTTTGTGCAAGTAGCACTGGTTTCTCACCTCCAAATAAAACTTCCACTCACTATATGAGGCTTGTCATCACACTTGAGGTAGCAGAAATGATCACTGTGCACCTTGTGTTGAGATTCCACTTTTCCTACACACTTAAACCATCTTAACCTACCATCTTAAACCAAAACCCCTTTGCCTACGAGCTGGTCAAAGATTCACGGTTAACATGCATTTATTTATTCACAGTGAAGTGTCTGTGAATAAATATGTGTGGGTGTTTAGAGAGGCATTTCATGGTTCAGTTCTTCAGTGTGAACAAGACTGTGCCTGTCAGGTCAATGTGAGTCTCCTGTGATGTCTCCAAGCAGCAGCCTAAGCCCCTGCAGCCTGGCTGCTCCTGCCATGGCACTGCTGGGGGCAGCCTGCAGGAAGCCCATGGATCCTGAGCTGTGCCTCACCAGCTGAGGTGAAGGATGCCTCACCTGGATGGTTACTGTGATTCCATCAGGGATGGCATGTGCCATTACTCATGGATGGCAAAACAAAGCAAGGTAAGGGGTGCTTCTCTTATCACCTGGGGTCTATTTCATAGCAATGTCCCTGCCCCTACATCACAAAGCTGTCCTTAAAAAATAAAGCACTACCGGTACAGAAAATGTGGATTAGCTGGTGATCCTGAGAGCATGCTGCAGAATAGGAAACTGCACTTGAATTTGCTCCCTTGCAGGAACACCAAGCTGGGAGATGTTGTGAACTTGCTGAGGAGCTGCTATTATGTCAACTACAGCTGGAAGCAGTGCAGAACTTTCAGGCTTTCTGAATAGACAAATTTCTAAAAATCTGTAGCAGGCTATGACCTTTCAATACCTGATATAGCTCTAATGATGTACAACTTCTCTTCCCCATTGCTATTTGCAATAATCTGCTTAAAATTAGTCCCCATGACCAGCCTGGGAACTATCTTTGTTAATCAAGTAATGTGGAAGGGAAGGCTGGATCCATGGATTGTTTTCTGAGTGTATTTTGTACCAGTTTATCTTGTGTTACAGTTTTTCTGCTAGCAGAGCAATGCAGTTACATGTTTAAATTCCAGTGTTTATAGCAAAGCCTGCTAATTATGGTGCTAAGACTGCACCAAAACTGACTTCAAGTCAGCCTTCAAGTGTTTCTTTTGGCAATATACTGGTCTTCGTCCTCAAGAACTAAAATCTCAGACTAGACCAGGTCAGATGACCATCTGCTCTGGGTTCCAGTAGCCAACAACACAAGCTTTAAGGAGGTCAGAACAGCAAGTATATAATGCTAATCCTCCTCTGAGTGTTTGCTTCATTTCCAGTGCTTTGTAATTTCTCGAGAAGCAGCAGCTTCTTTGTACTCTGTAGCTCTCGGTGAATTTGTCTGCCATGCATTTGTCAAGGTGCTTTTAAACCCATGTGAAATCCTGCCACTAGTGGCTTCCTGGGGCAAGGAAATGCACAGCTTGATGCACAATGGCAAAGTGTTGATCTAGTCCTCTTGGCACCAGCTATTTCTTGCCATTTAGACCTGGCATGGTTCTCAAAGACCTCACATGGCAACAGTCTTACAGACCCAGAGCAGTGGCAAGCAGAATTCACTAGTTTGCCATGATTTCATCTTCTTGACATAAACATTTGTCCAAGGAAAATTCTTTTGGGTACAAAGTATCTACGCAGATATTCATCAATCAGTGTATCTAAATATACAATGGCACTAATAACACCACAGGTGTCACATTTAAAAAAAACCTAAATATTAGAAATATCATAAATCTGCATGATGGAAAAACTGCATAATTAGAACATCAGTCTGGAATAACAGTGATTTAATTCAAGTTGCATCTAAATCTTGTGTAATTGTCAAGGAGCTCTAAGTACAAAAAAAAGTGTATTTTTATTTCAGGCTCAACAGAACACTGGATTCTGCATTTTTTATATTTTGGGTCAGGAAGTGTCCATGAATTCAGTGCTTGCATCTGAATTTTCACCTCCCTTGAAAAATCAGGGATGTCTGAATGCACCATGCTCTGTTGCTTATTTCCTTCCCTCTGCACATACTACTAAGCTACCAGTCTTTGTTCATCTACTCTTGGTAAAAAAATAAATCTCACTCATCGAAACAAACTGACTTTAGGATAGTTTTTCATCGTGGTTGTGGTGAACTTTCCACAAACTTTCCAGTTAAATTTCAGTGATGGCAGTGAGGGCTGTTGGGAGAGGGGTGTATGAGAGGTGGAATAATGTTACCCTTGATGTTTAAATGTAGGAGAAAAAAGGTATGACATTCTCCCTTAAGCTTCTGCAGCATTTTTGATATGTGCCTGTAAAGTATGATCAACCCTCAATGTTATCCTTTCTAGAATTGAGAGTGCTCTATAGCTTTACACTATGAACTGAGTGCTTTGAGCTGTAACTGGTGCCTAGGTATCCCATTTTTCCCTAGTCTGAGTCTATGATTGTCTAACAACATAAAAGTTCAACAGTATTAACTGCAAAGCAACTGCTCTGAGTTTTGTTTGGCATTTTCTGCACTTGTTTCTTGGTCCAGTTAAACCCTGTGTTGCTCAGTATCTGCCTCACTGAGAAACAGTGATTGCAAGTGTCACACTATGCCCATCTGCACATGACATTAAACAGGAACTCTGTGTATCCATGGGGAAACTCAAGGGGACTGAAGTCACTAACAGGGACAAGAGTAGTGGGTGTTTTGCCAGGACATTGCTAATGTACTGTGGGGAAAAGAAAGGTCTGCAGGAACCCCATCCCAGGAAAGTCAGGTAGATGGAAGATGGGCGATGGCACCGAGCTCAGGGACCCTCCCTGGCTCCGTCCCGGAGCTCCCGCCCGCCTCCTCCACCGGCGAGGGGATGGAAACACCGCGAGCTGCCCGGGAGAGGGCACTGCTGCCCTGCTTTAGCGACAATCCCAATTTTCTTCTCTCCTCATGCAGAGAAAAAGCCATTTCAAGCCGGTCTGGCCAAAGCACAGCACAGGGGAGACCCCACTTGGGTGCTCAGAAACCCGCTTGGGTGATTCTGCTGCACCCTGCTGCTGCCCTGAGGGGTTCAGAGCATCATCGGCTCTCATGGCAGCAGCTCCCTGTGCCGTGTACAGAGAGCACTGCAGAGTGAAGTGTGCTCAATCCAATGCCAATACATTGCTTCTGTCACCAAAAAAAAAAACAAAACAAAAAAAAAAACCAAAAAAAAAAAAAAAAAAAAAAAACAAGCAGCAAGTAAAATGTCCAGACTGTGAAGGCAGAGATACCATAGAGCTGAAATGCTGAAATACCAGAATAAAATGCTTGAAAGGGTACAATTTAGAAATTTTTTTTACAGCTGAGATGACAATTAGCCATTTAACACTCATGTGTAACAGGCCTGGTGAGCTCGTTTGTAAGGCAGCACTTTTGTCTGAGGCAAACTGTGCAACTGATCGAGTACTTTCCATCCTCCACCAAAGGACAACCTTTTCATTAGCAAAATAGATGTTTATTTTTAAAAAGGCAGAATAATCCCACTTCGTGAAAGCTGTAGGATTGATAAGTGGGGCAATTTATTACACAATACAGGTGCTCTGTACAGCCAGTAAGAATTAACTGCTTTGCATAACAAGAATTTCCCATAGGAAATGTAATGAGCATAACAAGGTATATTGGAAACGAAAGAGTGCACCTAAGGAAGAAGACTAGAAACTGAAGTATAGAAAGTAAAAGAGTAAACCAGTTTTCTCTCATTTTCTCTAAAAGTAACAATTTGAATTCTAAGACAAAGGCAGAGAAATACATATATAAAAATCTTTGTACAAATTTCAAAAAGTGTATGTAGGAGCGGAAGCACAAAAATATAACGAAAGAGAGACCAAATGTCATCTATTGATGTACCAGTACCATTTGAAGCCTGTTTACATATTCTCTACATTTTTATCTCTTTTTGTTAGGCCAAAACAGCATTCACAAAAAAGACTCAATGTGCCACATCTTGGGCTCAAAAGTAAACAGTACATCACTGTTGTCATGAAACCTTACTGAGATACACTGACCTGGGCCCAGTGTGCATCTGTTCTCCTACAAATGCACTTTCCTCAGGTTTATTCCAAATCTAAAACTGTCTCCCCAGCATATTAGCCAAGCAATCTCAAAGAGCTTGTATTAAAGACTTCCTTGTTTCCCCTTACCAAAGCTAAGAGGGAATGTTTTATTAACAGCTAAAGGAAGTTGGGATTGATTCTTGGTCTGCAGCTAAAAAAGATTTATGGGTTATTATTGATTTTCTTCATTTTTTCTCAGCAAAGCAGCTCAGTAAGTACCTATAGCTGCTGAGATTCCCCAGAAGAATGCCTTGGTACACTGTGTTCAGACAGCTCAGACAAAGGCTTTTACTACCTGCTGCCCTTCTTTTCTAACATCTTTGAGTTTTTCCTTGGTTCAGTCTCCCCTTCATGTGAACTCTGTGACATCTCTCTGAAAGAATAAATAAGAAAAAGAGAAAAATTGCAGACAGTTTTTAAAATGCTATACTTCCCTCTTAAACTAAATTAATTTTGGTAAAAGAAAGGCACTTGCTATATAACTTCTGCACTCACTGGTTTCAGCTGCCTCTCTTGAGGCTGCCAAAGCAAAGTTGCAAAAACATAAACGTTCCTTTGTTGGGTCCCTGCTCCCTACACACGTATCCCTTGTCGGCTGTGGGAAAGGAGTGTGTGAAAAGGGCTGATGCCATCAGGGAAGGGAGCCATCTCCTGAAGTCAGTCCCAGGCTGAGGTCACTCAGAGGATAAATACTTCTCCCCAAAGGCCTGTGGCTCCTGAGAACCAACTGTTTGCTTTGCCTGTCAGCAGGATTTTCTCTGCTCAATATATCAAGCCACAGCGACCAGCTGGCTGGTTTGATCTGCCCGTAGTAATCAGCTGGCATCTTTCAGGTTTGTAGCCATTTCTTCTCCTCTAGTTAGCACCCCAGCATAAGCCAACTGAAACATCTATCAAGAAAATCATTGTTAGAGCTGCTACCCTCATCAGCCAAAGACTGGCGCTTGCCTTTGTTCCTGAAATAAAGGTGGAAGTTGAAAGCCTAAATACCACAGACCATATTTTGGTTGCTATATTTCAGCCTAGTTCCATTGAATTCACTTGTCTCTGCTGATTTATGCTGTCTGTGACTCAGGTTTAAATAAAACTAAATAAAGGAAATTTGGAAACAGTATTTCTCATTTCTCTACCTTTAATCAAAGCTACTTATAAAATACACAGCAGTACAGACAAGCAAATATATATGAATTTCCTAACTTTAAAAAAGATTATCGGGTAAAAAAGGTTAATTACATGTGAGAAGTAAATATTAAGGAAGCTCAGCTAGTGCAGGCATTATGTTTTGAGTTTGACTGACATACCTCTTTAAGAAGCAGATTTTGTAGTTTTTATAAATAGCTTTTCACATACCATATTTTTAGTATCTAACATACCTGCATAAGCCAGAAGTTATTCCATGGGGCTCCTGAATATTTTCATGAGTATCATCTTTTTCTGCTGGTTCAGGTGACTGGAAGGTCTGTTTTTTGGAATTTGCTTTTTCACCTGAATTGCCAAATGCATTGGATTAAAAAAAAAGAATCACACAGTAGAACTTGTTTGGTTTTGATTAACCTGAAGCAAAAAATTATACTCTAACACTTCATATATACCTATTATTATTCCAAGGAAATCACTCCACTTTACATTAGCCCAGCACACTGCTTTCTTACCACTGGTTAGTTCTCACATAGCAGACTGCGAACTGCCACACTTGCTGAACACTGAAGTAAGTTTCCATGTGGTGCAACAGTTGAAAGCCCTATCATATATTTTCTCAGCAAGAGACTGAAAATGGCTTTTTATTACCACCAAACAGAAGAAAAGCCAGTTCATATTTTTGAGTGATTTGAATCAGAACAACATGATGTTAAAAAAATCACTGCTTTTCGGGCCCTGAATTAAGCTTCCACATGTGTCCATGCCGTCACGGTGCCCACCAAGGCAAACAATTTTGCACATCTGAGAAAAAACAGCTGGGGAGAGAGACTTCAGAACTGTGCAGGTGAGTGAGCTGCTTTTCCCTTTCAGGCACCCATCTTGCCTTTCAGCATCTTTCAAATGTAATGCCATATGTTTCATTCTGATAATGACAGAAAGACTGCATGGCTCAAAGGATGACATGTACACTGCATCTGAAATGTGACCTAGGGAACATGACTGCTAGTCTAAAAATTTGTCTCTAAGTATCACTTGAAGAATGAATTAGTATAATTTGTTAAAACTACAGTAAATTCATAAAAATAGATCAAGCTTCCTGATTTAGTAGGATTGTACTTTTGAGTACATGTGTGGGAGGCAATTCTTCCATTCTACCAGGAGAATGAAAGCTGGGTGATTCAACTCTGCTGTTCTCCCATGGATTTAGCAATTGAGGTGA
The DNA here is from genome assembly GCA_013400855.1 of Buphagus erythrorhynchus. Lineage (NCBI taxonomy): Eukaryota > Metazoa > Chordata > Aves > Passeriformes > Sturnidae > Buphagus > Buphagus erythrorhynchus. The sequence continues at coordinate 55,915 of VZTT01021832.1, forward strand.
ACAGAGTAGTTTCCAAAGGACATGACAAAGACATGAAAAATGTTTTGGTTTCAGCAGGGCAAAACCTTATCTCAGTGGACACAATGTAATCCATCAGTTAAAGGCTGCTCTGGAGTGAGGAAAGGTGACACTTGTTTGTGGCTGTGCTGCTGGAGAACTGGGTGACCTTGAAAGGTTTCATTACTTTTCTACATCCCAATTAGGGAAATGGCACTGATGAAAAAATCTCTCCTGAAACTCCAACGTGTTATACTGCAAAATCTGCACTGATTTCTGGAATTACATGCGGGGTTTTTTTTAACAATTCAAGATATTACCAACCTGCTGGCTTGCTCCTTTTGGAAGGCTTCTTCTTCACAGTCAGTGGAACTCGGGTCAGCACAGCCAACTCACTCATGAAGTCCTGCTCTGCTTCCTGCATGCAAGAACAAAGCAGCAATCACCCAACACAACACAGCTCAATTCTGGGTTATATTATTACATGTGGCACAACAAAACAGGCACATCACTGCAGAAACACAGGAAACAATATGAGAAACAATCAGGGAAGTGTCCCTGCAAGACACTGATGAATCTCAGCATTGATTTCAACTAGGGTAGCAAAGAGATCCTTACAATCTGTCCCATTTTTCCATTTTTCCATTGAATGCTTCAGATCCATGAACCATTTTACCCTGACTTACCCTTAGCTGATTCTCCAGCTCGGTTCCTAGGCGGTGCAATCCCAGCAGCTTCTGTTTCAGAGACTTCAGACGAATTTGTTGCTGCAGTTCAAACTGAGCCAAAATCTTGTTTTGCTGTAGCACCACCCTGGTCAAGAGAAATGTACATGTATACATGTTGTTCAGTGCAAGGGAGGAATACAATCCTGTCAAAGTCTATCTAGATTTTGTAGAGAGAAAGGCTCATTAACAGTATTGGCCTAGCCAACTTCTGCTGGGACAAAAAATTTTGTGGTAGATTTTTAGATTTACTTATTTTAATAACCTGCCTTGGCTGTCCATAGGATACAAGGTCCTTTTGGAGGCAGGAATTAGAGGAGTTTGCAGTGTCCATGCCTGGACTTTGGGAGCTGGAATTCAGCTCTAAAGTTGAAGCCTGCTTTCAAAACCACTGTATGTTTCTAGGGTCAGTTTTACTGCCTGCTTGCCAAAGGGCCAAGCTGTTCAAAGATCAGGTGTGAGGACAAGGGATTAAGAATTAGACATTTAATCCAGGGCTCTTCAGTACCAGACTGAGCCATCAACATGGTAATTCAAAATGTGGCAACTGAAAGCATTAACAACTGTATTCTTCACTTGTTTCACTTTCTGGTTAAGGATTATTATTAAAACAGTACAACCTGAATGGCTGCAACTTTGCTGCATCTGTATTTCTTCTGTTTTCTTGCCTGATCTACCTTAAAGCAATGCTGCCAATCACCCATCAAATTCCTCAGGGAAGGAGGTAACACAAATAGTTTCTGACATTTACACTTAATGAAGTTGCTGTTGTAATGGTCACTGGTTACAGAGGTTATCTTTCAACATTTGCTTTTTGAACTCACACTCCTAACCTTGCACCAAGGGCAAAAAGAAATAAAACAATAAAACAATGTCAAGTTTATAGGAGTTAGACAAATTAATGTAAACTTTGTCATTAATTTACAAAGGACTAGACCGTAAAAGAAATCATAATGGCAATAGGAAAATGGGTGTGATTACTGATGATTATGAGATCAGCTTAGATGCTGCATAGTTGCATTCTTCAATACCACACTTCTGCTTGTGTGAAGGCAAATTTCATTGTATTTTGTTTTAAGATACTAGAATAGATTATGGGACTAAAAAATGAGACAACAGCTAGAAGTGAATTTGTGTGTCAGAATAAATGATAAATTTGATAATGAATAACTAACAGATCTTTTATGAAACCCTTTATTACATAAATCAATATCTTTACTAACTCAAACAAGGACGAAAAAGTGGTCAATGACATATCTCAATTTCGAAGAAATAGAATGTCTAGAAAGATTTGCCTCTTTACAATGTCAAAACTGCAGCTGTTGTATTTTTCCGGAAAATAAACCAAGAGTTAAGATATAAAATGATTACAAAAATGTATCATGTACATGACAAGCCATAGAGCTTTTTATGACAACTTACTCCTTTTTAATTGCAGTGCTTTTCATCTGGACTTTTAGGTTTCATTAAATCAGTAATTAATTCAATTTTATTTTTTATTTAACTAACATCTGAGGGATTCCACTCTAAATTTAGTGCACGTAATCTTGATTTTCCAAGGCATTCACTGAAGCCTTCTTTCCATTTTGAGTATTTTTTGGGCTTCAAATATTTTCTCTTCATTATGGTTTTCTCCACAGCAAACTAACAAACACTTTTGATGTTCTAAGTATAAAGGATGGAATGTAATGAATTACATTCAGCACTGGTTACCATCCTACATTTATGTTAAATTTCTTTTAAAATTTGGCATATGTTTTGGCATTCTATTTCATTCTCTCTTTTCAAACTGCCTAGTTATAGTTCTTCAATCTGTAACTAATGACCATCAAAACGTTTATTTAATACGAAAGTAATTCTCTGAGATCAAAGGGCAGACATCATTTGGCAATAGCTATTTCTTTTCCAACAAAGACAAGTATAAAATGCAAACTCAAGACATTTATTCAGCTGGACATTTATGCAGACCTGCAATCACTCATGAAGTTTAAATAGACAGCAGTGCTGCTGCCTGGTCTAACCTTTGGTGGACCGTGGATGACACATTTAGGAGGCCTTTGGTGTGTTTTTCTTTCAATGCCAGTTCATTCTCTTTATTCTTCAGTCTGATCCTTTCATTTCTTTCTGCTGAAATAATGTATTTGAAAAATTTTCTGCTCAAAGTTAAAGACTCTGAGTTGTGATAACCTTCATCGCAAATTAATCCTGATTCTAGGTAGTCTTTCCAAACTTACTGCTCCTTAGGGGTATCAAGTACTTCTTTACACAGTCTGTCACTGTGATCTGCTACAAAGAGAATACTTTGTGCATCATTTAGCTGAGGTAGGAATGTCACTGAATTCGTGTTCACCTACTTCTCCCACTAGGCTAACTGATGGAATTCAAAGCAGAAATTTTCTAAAACATCTTTGAAGCCTTAAGCAAGAACTGTAATACCTAAACAAAAAATGAAATATAAAGAAAACCCTCCACTCAGAGGTGACTTATTCCTGAGAATGCCCAGCTTCACAAGATGTCCCCTCAGCTGACAGGAAACTATTCTGGTAATTTTTGCATGTGCTCACACTCTGTGACTGAGTGCTTATTTGCTGGTCAGGCTCCTGGCTCTTGCCCCTAAGTCCAGCCTGGCAGCAAGGCTTGGGCACATCTGACATACAGGACCTTGCACCACTCTTTTTAAATTAAACAGGAGGGAGCTGGATGGGTTTGTAACAGATCAGGGTACATAACCTGCATCTGGGGAGCATCCAGCCTTTTCTGAACACTCAGAAAGGCTGACAGGCACCTTTCCTACCAACTGCACCATCAGGGAGCAGTTACTGAATGTAGTCTGGGCTNGCTCCTGTGGCTGTGCCAGGCAGACTAAACTCAGATTTACTAGGCCAAGAGATGCCAGAAGAAGCAAAATCCTCTAGCCTTACATTAAGCAAAGTCACTGGGAGACAGAATTGTCTTATAGTTGTCAATACCATACGAACCTTGTAAGGATTTCAGGTGTTGAAGCTTTTTTCCTTCATAGCCATCTGTGATTTTTCCTAATTGCTGGTAGTAGTTTTGCACCAGTCTATTGATATTATTGCTGGTCCCATACACACTTTCAACAGCAGATTCCACCAGTCTCTCCTGTATCACACAGTACAAGCCACAATTAATTTTCCGAGCCCGAAAGTGTTTTGATCTGTTTAAAAATACCCCATATCTAATTTGGTATGTGCACACAAAATTGTGAATTTAAAATGTGACATTAAAAATGGAGCAGACTGAGGTACTGAAAACCATGCAACACTTCAACATGAAAAATTACAGCAAAATCTTTCTAATTTGCCTCATCTCCATCTGGAAAGGTGTAATTCCCCTATCCATTCAATCTCTACAGCCCATTTTAACAGTCAAGCCAATTGCCAGCAAAGCAAGCTAATCTATGTGTAGCTCTGCTGTGACTTTCCATTACACAGAAAAAACAAATATTTACTTTGGAAAAAGAATTATTAATTTTTGATGTAAGTTTTAATTTTAATTTAATTATTTATCTATTAATTAATATTAAGCTGTTAGTAGACAAACACTATTAATTAGTCACAAACCCTTTATCAATAGATAACCATCTCCATTTCTTTTGTCTTTTTGTTATTTGCCATCAAGAGTTGTGACAATTTTTTTCCTCTTCCAGTATCTGACTTAATAAAACCTGCTTTGGCTGCTGTAGCAAATACTGTACTGCTACATAAGTGTTAACTTGTAAATACTTTGCAAATTATGCTCAGTTTTAACACAGGTCCTAACGGTCTTCTGCTGATACTTCCAGGCATAGGTTAATGCATACATTAAATTGCTTTCCATCTGTGCAAGGTAGCCCTTGTTTTGTTTGGAAAACTGCTACTGACCAGTTCCATACCTTGAAGTCCTGTCCATCATCTGAACTCTTTTTTTCAGCTTCCCCTCGGGCATACTGCAGCAGTGTCTGCCCAATCACCTGCTCCATGTGCTGCTGAAGAAACTGAAGAGCTTCTTGGATTTCTGTGACTAGCTGCTGGTGAAATTCTAAATTGGTTTCTTGTGTTTCTTCCTCAAGCTTCTCCTCCTCTTCACGAATGTGGGACTCCTGGTAATCAGACAATAAGACAGCACTGCCATTTAAATATGTTAATAATTATAGTCAGCTTCGCTTTGAAAGAAAGTCCTGAACCCATTCAGAATGTTAGTCAATTATAATAATATAATTTACAGAGGAAGCTTGTACAGTCATTTAACACATTTATCTTTGCAACAGAACTATAGCCTCTATCATGATATGTACAGTAAAAGTTGCATCCTGTCCTGTTAGTCACTTCTAAGTGATGTATTCACATATATGTGAAATATCCTAAGTCCAGTAAGGGATAATCGTGGATGCCTTGATAAACTGCACAGGAGCAAGGCAAGTACAGTTATGCACCAGGAATACTTGTACAGTTTGTGTGGTCTACCTGAGAAAAACTTGGTTTGTTGATATTTGGGAGTACCAATACCCTTGGGAGCACCAATGACCCTCGGGACAGGTCACAAAGGTGTGCAATAACACTTGAAAACCATTTCCACAACATCCTCTGGTAGTGAGTTCAAAAGCTTCTCGATATATTTCTTAATTTTGAACCTGCCATCTGATAACATTGCTAGGTACTCTCTTCTTTCATTAGAAACATGTGAAAAATGGTTCTCTATTCACATATTTGATGCCAGTTTTAAAACCTATGATATTCCAGAAGACACCTATTTTTCAGGCTAAAGAGTTCAAGTCCTTTGAGGTCTTTGGACCATCCTTGACTTCATTTTTGTGCATGGGAAGTGCACACTTCTCATCTAAGCTCTCTTCAGTGAACACTAGTATCTGCTTACCAGCATGGCCTGTTCTGTTATCCTTAAGTGTAGTAGTCTGCCATAGATGACCTTCTATTCTGTTGCTGATGTTTTTCTTACATACTCAGTTAAGGCTAAATAACATTAAAATATTCTAGGAGATGTGGTAATATCTATTTGATGCCTTCTTGGAAATACAAAATGCAAGTTGAAAAAAGAACATTCATCTGTAGAAATACTCTTATTAATGCTGGGTTGTTCTGACAAGTTTTACTTATAGCTAAGATACATGTTTTTGAGAAAGTTAGAATGTCATTAAACTGTTTCCCATTTTTTTGAGAGACCCAATATCATGTGATTATGCCCAAGCTAGGATTCATTAGTCGTTTTATGTTCTGTATGAAATCAGTGGACAGACATGACATTGTCCACCAGTATAAAACCAGCTCAAGCAAAAATTAAGTTTGGGTAAAACAACACAGTATGTCTAAAAATCTGGTGGAGTGTCTGTAAATTAACCTCTTCCTGAACTTACAGACTGGTTCTAGTTTTGGAGGTCGTTTGCAACATGTTTTTTCTCTCTTAAGTTTTCCCAATTCCACTCCTTTGCCCCACTTTTTCAGCAGCAAGAATCTTACATGCGTATTTTTAGGCACTTCCTTGTGAGATGGGTTTTAGCTAGACTTGGAAAGAGGCTGTAATGGAGAGAGGCCAAAGGAACATTAATACCTGAAGACATTTCATTTTCATTTTCATTAGGGAACCCAGTGATTGCATCAATTAATGTCTCCATGCGAGCTAATTGAGAGGGAGTAGCAGAAAGCAAGAGGAATGCAGTGATATGCATTTGTATTTTATTATTTTATGTTTTATTTCTTCTGAAGGTTAATAAGTTTTTCAGATTTTCAAACTTAAAAGAAACTGCTTCAATTGAAATTTTTCATATATGAAAATGGTAGGACACAGATTTTCCTTATTCCTCTTCCACGTGGAGATTGAGGGTTTGTATTATGCAAATCAAAATTAGAGGGGTACAGAGTTTTACCTCTCAGTTAATTACACAGCAACAGCTTGGAGCACAGAGCTGCAAAGTGTTTGATGGGTTCAAACCATATGTGCAGCAGCAGTGGGCTGGGCAGAGCTATCACTGACACCTGCTGGGAGGGTTGTCTGAGGCTGAAATATGAAATGTGGTGCTGTTCTACATAAATATCCAATGCAGGTAATTAAATAACCAACAACATTTAATAGATCAACACTATAAAACCAGTCATGAACAGATGTGAAAGTAACCTATGGGAACACCATGCCCTTAAACTTTCTTTTGTCTTCTTGACCTACAATAGCCAAACAATTTGAGAGGATGGGGAATGGATGCTGACCTTCTTACAGAGAGAGAAAAAAAGGATGAAAAATTATGACAGTATAGAAGAACTTGCTTGGTGTGGTAGGAGTAAGAATTTCTCCTAAAGCTCCAGTAAGAACTTCTCACGTGTATATTATGATCCCCAGCAGAATTGGTAGGAACTTCTCTTACCATGAAGCAGTGGCTTTAAAGAAGTCCTTTATACATGGTGGCATCCTTGCCTTCTTGCATTAGTATTTTCATATAAATAAATTGATAAATAAGCTTGCTAGGATAACACGTATCACAGATGGCTACACACTCAATAAAGCATAAGGGATTTTAAAATATCTGCCCAAACTACAATAGGCACACTCAGGCACAGCATATGAGAGCTCTGGAGACAACCCACCTGGACACTGTACCTACCACTGCCTTCTGTAACTGCCACTGGTCCTCATCTTGGCACAGGGAGGATCCCTTCTGCAGGGTATGTTGTTCTCTCAGCTCCTGAAGTGAGCTCTTCTTTCTGGACAGTCGCATGCGTGCCAGGGCTGCCATTCCAAGTCTCCGGAACGTTAACCTTCTGAGTACTGAACACAGCAGAAGTCGGTGCTTTTGCAATATATAGCTAACAGACCTGTAAAAAGGACCATTAAAAATCCATCAGTGAAGCTGCTTGCTGGTTTGGCACATCTGTGTTCAGCAATGTCACTGTTTAAAGGTGACAAGAGTTATTCTTCACTCTGTGCAATATGTTTTTGTACAAAACCTGCCTTGGAAAGCTGCTCAGGTGTAAAGAATGGATACCGCTGTGTTACACCTCTAGTTCTGTCACAATGAAGTTAAATTAAAATGAAAACAGAAATAAAATAGTTAAATAACCATCTATATGTTGCTGGAATGAACATTTTATCTTGCAGAAAATGCAACTCCACTGTGACACAGGGAGTGCAGTGAGAGGCTGGTTCAAGACTAGAAACCACTCAAAAAATACAGCAGATACTCGCAAAGCACACCAGTGACAAATCACATAAGACTATTTTTTCTGATTTCCAGGAGTCATGATATGTCTGTTTTTAAAAATTTCTCTCTCTGAAGGTGCTAATAATCCCTCAACACTGCTTTCCACAATGTAATGTACACAAGTTTTTATCTGGGCCTGCAACACTGAAGTTTTACCCCGCTGCTCACTGATGAAACTGTGCTTACTCATCACTGAGGCATCCTAGTCTGCTTACGACACCTTGAATTATCTTCTCTTGTTTCTCAGACAGGTGCTTTTGCATCACAGCAGACAGAGCATATTCCGTTATCCAGAGCTAAAAGCAGGGAAAAGAATTACAAATGTAAGATACTCTGATTTCAGCCAGTTACTGCATAAAGAAACAACAGTTTATTTTGCTAAATAAAATTTTGCTTTCAAAAACAAACTCATGCTGAATTAAAATTATTCTACTTAGGAATAGTCTTCTCAATTATCAAAATCCTAAACAAAACTCACTGAAAAGAAAAGCTTTGTACTGTTTTGGATCAGCCCAGAGCTGTGTCTCCTACAGATTTTTTCGTTTCAGGAACAGAGGAACAAGAAAAAAATAACAATACTGGCAAAAAATACTGCATTGACTCTTATCAGCAGGTTGCAGTCGGCTTTTTTTTTTTTGTTTCTTTCTTTTCACTAGTAAAGAATATAGTTTTTATTTTCACTGAACAAAATAAAGATATCATCTTCCATCAAACTTCTGTCACAGTAAACATTGCTAATAGTTGGAAATGGAGATTATGTGATTAGGTAAGTATATGGACTGCAACTTTATAGCTCCTTCACAGTGATACTTATATCCAAGAATTTAATCTTTAAATTAATTTTGATGGATTTGCCATTAGACTGTAAACTTTTGAAGATATAGACTCAAGATTTTGTTTAGTATGTTGCCAGTATTTAAGGAATACTAAGTCATAAGCTGAAATATTCGCAAGGTGCCAACTCTTACTGTAAGGTGAAGAGTATATTCTTGGCTATTGACAGCTGAATAAAAGCAGGTTACCTGCTGATGTATCCAGAGCCCCAAATTAAATATAATACTCAGGATGTCTGACAGTTTCACTTTGTGTTCCAGCGTCATTCAGAATATGAGTGACTAAATTTTCAATTATGGAAGACAGGTAGATCAGTATGTCCAGCAAAGGATTAGATGCAATTAGATGCATCAATAGATGCTGTCCTGGCTGCAGGAGGGGTGGAGCTTAGTGTGGTGTGGGCACATCCAAGTTGTCATTCTATACCATGCACATCATAAATGTGGGAGTGGTTTTGGGGTGAAAATGAGCACACCCCTCAGAAATGGGCACCATTTTGCCTCTCTCTCTCTAGCAGGAAGGTGTCAGCATCAGCCCCTGCAGACCCAGCCCCCATCAGCACCCCTGCTCCCTTCCAGTTTTCTCTGGATGGCAGCTACAGGACTTGGTGCTGAAAGGACAGCGGCAACAATGCTCATCAAGAGCAGGACTGCACCAACAGAGCTAGTGCAGAGGCTGCCCCGGGGGAAGGATTGGTGGGATTGAACCCCAGCCCAATTGAGGGGAGCCCCACTGATAATAGCTGAGCTGAGCCTTGGCCAGCTGAGCTGAGCTGAAAGGAGGTGGCAGAATGGTTGAAAAAGTGGCAGCAACCTGCAGGACCAGCGCAGTGGGGTGGTAGAAACAGCAGCACAGACTGTGCAGAACTGAGCCCAGCAGAGCAGTGGTGCAGCCTGACTCTGGGGACGTACTGGTCACTGGCTTTCGTTGTTTCAGGCTGGAGGGTGTGGGAAATGCTAGCCATGGGAGTTCCCTTGCCATCCTGCCTTTGTTCCTGATGGCCACGTGGGCACTGAGTGGGAATGGTCTCCATGTTACCTTTGTCTGGGAAGCCAAGTGGACAAGACCTACAGGGAGAATCCACCATCTGTTTGTTTCTTCCCAGTGATGAACTCCATTTTGCTGGGTAAAACACCTCTTTTTGTATACCTTTGCTATTAATATTGCTGTTGTTATTGTGCATTTCTTACTCTATGGCTTAGTGCTTTCAGTAAATTGTTATCTCAACCCATAGTCTCTCTTTTGCCACTCCCTTACTGGAACAGGCAGGGGAAGGGGAATGGCTCATTTGCACTTTGGTTTCCATCTGGTGCTAAAACCAGCACAGATGTATAATTGCACAATTGTTAGTGTTAGAAATCAGGAGTGGTACTGGGCCTCTCTGCTGAATATGAGTTTTTTCATTGGGAAGCAGTGATCTGTGCAGGAGAGAGGCTTTCTCTGTGAGCACAGAATGAACTCCCCTGGGAAGTGCAGAGAACATCAGAAACTTTGTCATCTTAGGCTTCAAAATAAAAATGTATTTCTTTCATGGCTAGTGCCTTCTCTGTAGAATACACAATGATACGTCTAACTGACCTCTCTCCATGCAGAAAACCTTACCAAAACACATGTTCCTGAGCAGGATGCCTGACAAGGATGGGCAGGCAGTCAACAAGTGACAGATGGGAAGAGTGCAGCTGAGCATGTGGAGCACAGCCTAGAAGACTGCATGGCACTGGAGACCCACTAGGCTGCTCTCAGCAAGAGCCTCAGACGTACCTGTGCAGCCAGATCTCAACTGATCTGAGTCTAGGTGAGTCTGGTTATCACAGAGCACAGCTGAGCACAGTGTCTTCTCTGACTGCATGCTGCAAGCATCAAATTAAGGTCTATCAGGTCTCCAGGTATCATCACGACAGATGGCAAAGACTTGCTTGAAGTAATAATTGTTATCAGCATTTCCCTTTAGCAGCTCTGTGGATATAGCTCCTAGTGTTTCACACCTCTCTGCACACAGATCCATCACACTGTGTACTTTAACGTCTCTTTCAGCAGTTAAAAGAAAGTCTGAAAACGACCTTTTACCTTCTGGAAGTAATTTTATTTCCAATGAGAGACTGGCTGTAGTTCAGATGTGGGTTTCCATAATTTTTGAAGACCTGATTATTTACTGGGAAGTTGCTCTTGAAGGGCAAGTCAAACAGCATGAGGGTATTTATCACCAAGAGACAGAACACAGGAGATGATATCTGAATTACAATTGGAATGGCAAATGATATAATATTGCAGCCAAGAACCCAAAATATAGCACCTCACTTGCTATCAGTATATCCTATCACTGTCAGTGATAACAATGACAGTGCTTCTTGGGACAGTGCTTTATTTCTGTTTATGAAGGAACAGTCTAGTTCTGTAGTAGTGAAGAGTTCCTTCTAAAGAAGGAGCCACCTTTTCCATTAAGGGTGCATTTGAGGTAATCTGTATGCAGAATTTATAAAATGTCTCTGCACCTTCCTGAAACCAATGGGAAACTGAGAATACAGCCTAAATTCCTCCAGCACACAGTTATTAAACTCAACAGTAGAAGTACCTCAGGCATGTAAGGAGTAAGAGACAAGAGGAAAGGAATTATTACACATTTATGATGAGAGGATAAATAAGGAAGATTGATAGTTAGACCAAACCAGTGTTTTGTCTAACAAAAAGGCCATTAAGGAGATGATCAAGATATAAAGGATCAGCCAGAATAAACAGGATATTTTATGTTTAATTGGAAACAACACCTAGGCAGCTCACAGGGATGGGCTAGCAGAGCTGGGTATTTTCCACCTCTACCATACATGAAGGCCTTACACAGAGAGGCAGCAATGTGACAGCAGAGATTCTTTGGGAATATTGAGGCTGCTGGCATGTGGCTGAAAATCAGCAAAACAAGACAATTACTTCTTCAGGCCAGGTGGCAAGGTCAGGCTTTGTGCTTGCACCAATACTTCAATGTTGGGTCAAGTCACCAGGCACAGCTCCAAGCTTTCCTGTTCTTGGGAACTGCCTTCCTTTGCTCAAAGATAGGTTGTATGGAGGGGACAAACTCATGCCACTGCACAGACTTAGTGGCTGGAACAGAGCTCAGGCTCCCTGATTTCAGCTTTCAACCAGTAAAACCAGGGACAAAAGTATGGTAAATGGAGGAGCAAAGCTCTAAGGAAATGTCTGGCTTCTCGAAGTGTTATTCCAATCACTATGAAAAAATAAACCAGAGAAAGTGATAAAATGCACACCATGTCAAAACTGATAAGCAGGTGTCAGTTCAGCATTCTGGGTGTCAAGCAATGATGTGGGAATGGATGGAAATCTCATCCCATTTCTGTTCTGTAGGTTTCCAAACATTTTGCTTCTTGGTCATTACAAGATCTTCTGAAGCACTGCTGAAGGTAAATATCACTCTCTGGCAATAAAGGTGAGGAATATGCCTCTCCTTTCTGTTTTGACATCTTTAGCACAGACTATTCAGGGAATGAAAGGAAAGTGATTTCTCTGTTTCAGCCTGTAGATGGGGTGCAATGCACACTGACTGCCAAGTGAGTCTGAGCCTGGTGCAAGAGCCTGCTCCCTGAAACTGCTCTCTACAGAAATCACGAGTTAGGGACTATGTGGGAAAACGCTCAAAATTTATTTTCATTAGTCATTTATTCCCAGCTTCACTCATATCCTCAAGCCTGCAAGGCAAAGGTATATATGAAACTGATTTTTTTTCTTTTCAGTTGTAGAGTGATTCTTTTCACCCAAAGGATATCATATTCCAGACATGCATAAATGATAGGAAAGATCATCTAAAAAAAAAGGTGGTTCAAGTAAAAGGGAAAAATCTCTTTTAGAGCCACTTTGAAAAGCACACATAAATACCCTGGTGAAAAGTCTTCTGGTGTTAAGACTTCCCAAGGCAGTAAAGCAGGTGACTGTGCAAGTCTTAGCATAGCATATATTTATCAAGAGGCAAATGAAAGACATATCTCCTGCTGAAAAATGCCTGACAATTTTAAAGGCTGTCAATATGACTGTTGATTTATGGATCTTTTGTCAAACCCAGAACTCTAATATCTATGGGATCTCCCAAGTGACATAATCACCTGGCACAAGTGTCCAATATCTCTTCTTCTTAAGGTGGAAACCAATTGTTCCTTTTTGTAAGATGCAAGTGTCATCTTATTGCTTAGATGTTCATGCTGCTTTTTTATAGTAGGAAAGGGAAAAGAAATGCACTTTGCATTTGAACATAATATAATGTGTTGTAATGTTTTTCAGACTCATGAAAATTTGCCAGCCTAGCTTTGGTGCAATAGCTATCTCCCAGCATGCTCTCTCTGGAGATAAAGCAGATTTTTCCAGTTCAAATCCCTTCCAAAAAGCCACAAGCATTAAGTTAAAAAAGGTACTTAGGCTCCTGCACAGAATATTGTCTTGAGGAATCATAAGATGAATTTCTCACTAAGAGAAACCCTTATCTCTTCTTGGAATTTATCCTGCAGAATCACTTGTCCTTAGGACAGCTCTGTCTGCCACTCAGAAAATTTTTGTATTGAATAAAGCTCAGCTGCAGTGCTGGTGAGTCAGAGACCAATGGGAGAGCTCTGTCATTGCTAAGTTAATTCCTCTATAGCTCTATACCTCAGTAATTACTGTTAATGATGTAAGCAAACCCTTTATTATTTTATTTGTTAATTTTTTTCCCAGTTAGTTACCTGCTTTCCATTGTGCATGCTAGGGTACACAAAGTGATGGAAATTCAATTTTCTAATTTAAATAACCTATGCTTGGGCATGACCAGAACACCTGAATTCACATACAATGAATCTGTCACACAGAACTGCCCAAAGACCTATTATCTAGCATCTGAGTGCTGGAAATGAACTAATCATCTAAATTCTTTGAGAAAAATTCCCAGAGTATTGTTTCTCCACTCAACAGTACACCCAATGATAGCAACAGAGGAATGTACAAACAGCATTTTTGGACCAAAACGTCAGATTTGAGATGTCCCCCCTCTGTGGTGAGTCTCTCACTTGTTAAACACATCCTCTCCAGCCCTGAACAATGGCTGAGGTTCAATGGGACAGTGGAAGGCCCACAGCAGAGGTGCCCTAATGTGCACTCTGACATGACATTATTCTTGAGTTGCACACCAGAACCTCCTCTCCTCTGTGTTTTTTTTATGACAGTGAATAGCACCACACTGCTTAGGGCTCTATGTGCTCTGAGACGTGCTTGTAGTTCACCTACCAGACCAGGCTGCTCAGGCCATGCACATACAAGGACAGGCAATTTGTGCACCCTTCATGAATATGAAAATGAACAGCAAAGTTTAAACTTGGTAAGTCAGGTATTCAATCTAATTCTTGATAAAAAGGGGCAAAATAATGTAAAAAAACCATGATGTTTTCATTGTTTCATTTCATTGTTTCATTAATCACCAAAGGCACAGGTGTGCCAAAATCAACACTAAATGCTAGCCAACAGTCCTGGAAAATACAAATGTAACTAAGCATGTGAGCAGACGCACTGGCATCACTGGTTTTATCCCAAGCACAGTTTAGTTTAGTCTGCCAGATAGCCCTGTGACACCAAAACAAAAAAACAGAATTGTTTTTCAAAACAGGTCAGTTAAAATAAAGGAAATAATAAAAGATCAGGGAGGTGCATGTTGCATAACTTCAGATTAAGGAAAATATAGAAGAAAGGAAATGTCTCAGAATTTTCAATGAAAAATTTTACTTTTGTATTTCCAAGGGTGTTCTAAACCCACTGGTTAGCAAACAACTCTACCAGATTTAGTAGGAAGCCCACTGTGATTTCCTGAATCAAAGTGTTTTACAGTAGAATCCTAAATATGAGTGGGTGAAAAAGTTGAACACCTTAATGCAGTTTGCAATAATTAGGGACTTGCTCAGTACCTGATTAACCATGTACTGGATTGTCTAGGCACTTTGTAGAATGAGGGCAAGGGAAAACTGATTCCCTTGAGGAGACGATTCTACCAGTGTTAAAGAAATCTGCCAACCTTTTATTTAAGAAGCTCCAATTACTCTATACATTGCAGCACATACTTAACATTTAGGGAAGGAAACACCTTTGAATAGAGAAGGTCTTTCTTTGACTAAGCTGTGTTAGAAGCAGTGTTTACAGAGACACAGCACTGCATGAATAAACTGAAGGTATATTTGAGCCCCAGACTGATGCTAAAGACATCTGTATCAGCATTTACTCTTGTTTTCTCCTCTGGTGTCAATACCCCCTGTGGGGGGCACACACAGAGCAGGAAAGCTGGATGTGTGTTTTTTCACCTTTACAGAGCAGAGTAAGTTTATAAAAGTATGTATCATATGTTTCCAGTTTATTATAGTATTAATAAATAAAAATTAGTAAGAAATCTTTTATCATTGCAAGGATTCCTTGTCTGTAAACTGTATTTACACATACACTCTCCAAACAGATGTGGTGAAGGTTTTTTTAAAATGTTTCTATGGATGCCAAGAGTTGAGGACATCAGAGAGCAGCCTTGCCAGAAAGTGTTTATGTGCTGACAAAGCTGTCAAACACTGTGGACAGATGTTCAGTAATTACCTTCTGACTCCTCTATGCAAGCCTACATGCACAGCATACACATTCACTCTGTTCTGCTGGTAAAACTGCTCCTCCTCAGCCTAGAGTTGTGTCTGGACCAGGCTGTATATTTATACACTAAACACTCCTCACAGTTAAGTATCTTAATACATTTTTTTCTGTATGCCATTTTTTAGACATTGAGATCTCAAAACATAACATGGATCTTACTTCTTTTTCTAGCAGTAGCTGCTCCTGGAAAAGCTTCCAGCGTCTCTGGTGGTGGTTCTCCCATTTCTCCAGCTGAGGAACCAAATTCTCCTGCCATTCCTCTTTCAGAAGCTCACATTCTCTTACAGAGAGGCTGGTCACCACAGGCAGGGTCTGAAGAAACAGCTCTGTCACCAACTCTGCTAAGGCATGGGAAACCTTAGAGTACAGCTCCTAACAGAGGGACAGAAAGGGACAGAGAGAAACAGGTGACAAAGTGAAACCCCAGCCCTTTGGAGCTGTTTTCCCTGCNTTTTCCCTGCATGTTCGATGACTGATGTGATGCCAGTGAGGGAGTCATGTGAATACAGTGGGCTGGTGACCAAATCCTAGAGCTAAAATCCAAAGCCACTAAGGCTTGAGTTAATAAGACCAGGTTTTGTAGATGGAACAATTTAAATGTTTTGGTTCAAGCTACACAAGGCATTTAAAATGCAACAGTGACAATAGCACGTGAGACCCTGTGCCCTAACTGCTGCTCACATGTGACTACAGTAGAAAAAAATATCTTGTTTTACTGGCTATGGTGATGTGTTATAAGAACACCTACTTTGAAAGTTGCTGTAGAAACAATCTGGCACAACACCTCACAGGCATATTTTCTCAGGTGCTGATATGA
>VZTT01021834.1:6761-18296 GCA_013400855.1 Buphagus erythrorhynchus
GTGATTGCCATCACCTGTTAATCCAATCCACTTTTCCCTTTTAAACTGAAAATCCTTTTCTTTCTTCTAATAGCCATTTTTCTTCACTCTCATAATAACCCACCACTGATGGTCCACAATGGTCAGATCCCCATGTTCACTTCTAACCTGAGGCAGTCAGCTTCTCTCCCTGCACTAACACAGTGCAACCTCACCTCTGTGCCTCACCTTCTGAGCCCTCTCCTCCCAGATGCTTTTCAGAAATAAAAACATGAAAAAAGAGAAGGCAACAAGCAGCTCTTCAGACCACAAGCAACTCAAAGCTGTAATTTATTACTTTCTTCCACAGCAACTTTGCACACTTGCTATAAACTAAAGTTATTCTCTTCTTCTTACCAACACACTACTCACAACTTGCCCTCTTCCTCAGGCAGGAGCAGCTGCAATGCATGCACATGCACCACTTCCCTTCTTTTGGAAGAAAATCTTGAATCTCCTTTTTTGTGGTAGCCAGCTGGCAATGCAGGACCCCACACAGCACATTCACAAGCAGAAGTCTTGTGAATTATTGTGATCATTCACTGCCACATACATCCTGCAGAACTCCAAGGTGACTGTCACACCTCAAGAGTGATGGACTTTTAAAATACTTTTCTTGAAGTAACTATAAGATAGGACAAACAACCATTTCTTTTAACTAGGAATTCAAAGCCTGATTTTGCTTTCATCTTGAGTGTGACATTTAAATTAGTTTTAAGGGGATCTGGCAGCAAAACGAAGCGAACAGGGAAGATGACAAGATATTATGTATGTGGCAGATTTTTGAATAGATTGTAAGTGAAGAGCAGAAGAAGGACAACGTCTAGCCAGAAGCCATTAGAGTAATCAAAATGAGAGATGACTAATGAATGAACTAAGCATACCCACAGCAAAAAATCTGTCTTCAGACTCTGTAAGCAGCCAGCTGAACAAATTAAACTCACCGTATCTGACAACTACCCTATCATGTAAACAGCTTGTGGTAAGGCCTCTACCATAAGATCTAGCAGATCTTCCCCATCAATCCACGCTACTTTGCCTCCACTGCAAAAGATTGCAAATGATATTTTCTCTGCCTGGCTACTGCAGTCTCCTTCTTCCTCCCTCCACTAATGGTTACTTGGACTCCCTTTTTCATCAAGCTGAAATACTACAGCAAAATTCATCAACTGCACCAACACTGCCTGCTTCTCTTCACACCCTTTCCTGGTCATATTTCAAGGCATGCACAAGTCTACCCTTTTTGCTCCACTCAGCTCCATTCATTTTGATGTTTATTTTATCCCACTGTCTCACTAAAGCCTGGGTACCATTCATTTCTCCCCTGCCTTCACTTC
This sequence comes from Buphagus erythrorhynchus, assembly GCA_013400855.1. Taxonomy (NCBI): domain Eukaryota; kingdom Metazoa; phylum Chordata; class Aves; order Passeriformes; family Sturnidae; genus Buphagus; species Buphagus erythrorhynchus. Next base: position 8,117 of record VZTT01021834.1, read on the forward strand.
TACTTGTCTAATATGTCCTGTTGCCTGAGGTTCTTTCATTAACTCACTCACACTGTGCTGTTCTGCACCACACATTCCTTCATGCTTTTTCTTCCATCAGCACACAAACCCATGTAGAAGTATTCCTATTATTAGAAGAACTAACAAGATACGCAATGATTTTTCACTGCTCAATCACTGGCTCTTGGTCACATCTCATCTCTGCATTATCTATTTCAACTACAGCCTCTTGGGAGCACAGCTTTCATTTCTGATCGGTTTGTAAAGTGTGAGGCACAGACTTGCTGCCAGCACTGAACGAGAAGAGTGAAAACATACACTTACAGAGCTCCTTCCATAGGAAATTATTTATAACCAATTAATGCTTTGCTCATGAGTAAAATGCAGAGACCTCTGGGGTGAAATACAGCAACTCTGTACAACCACTTAGGACAGGAAATTAAGATTATTGCTATCCAATTTAAACTACAAGAGAATTTTAGGCAGACGTCCTGTAATTAAAACAGATTGTGTCTGGCTACATCCCACACACAGAAATTTGTAAAATGTTGCACGGAGTTTCTTGTTAATGGCCATGACCTCCATTTCACCTCTCTCCACTAAAATCCTGCATCTCCAGCCACACAATGCCCTCTACCAGCATGTCAGAGAACACAAAAATCAGCTTTCCACTTATCACTGCTTTTGCAAAATTATGTCCTTATTTGCTATTACCTCAGCCTGTCCCTGGATGTTTAAATGAAAAACATGTCTGAAACAACACACTCAAGGATTAAGAAATGTTCACCTTGTGGAAAATGGCAATGTGAAAGAAAAAAGGAACATTTACATCTATACATGCAACATTTGACTCATCTTCAATTGCAGAGCAATGCAAATTACACAGAACACCCTGGTGCAGTGCCCTGTACTTGCTTTGGGAATATGCAGGATGACCAGTGACTCCACAAGACAACCAGGTGCCTTGTTTCAGAAGAGAATTTATAACATTCCATGTCATGTTTAGCTGTATGACTGGTATCCATCTATTAAACTCAGCTTCTTCACCACAACATTCCCATCAAAACTTTGTGCTCAAAGAGGATGATACTTTGGGGACAGATTGTACAGAAAAAGCAGTAGAAATCAAAACACTGTCCTTCTCAAATAGAGATGACAAAGAAGAGAGAACTGTCTTGGATGCTTACCTGGAGATGACTGGGAGTAGCAGCAAAAAAGGTAAAAAAAGGCAGGCAGATTCATGAGGACAGTAACAGAACAGAAGCTACAGAACCAGAGCTTATTAACACCGACAGTGCAAGACAACAGGATCAGTCTGCAAGGGAATTGATTAATGAAACCTGAGGGACACACTGTTACACAAAAACAGGTTAACAAGGCAGTGGCCTTGAGATCCTAGAACTGCAGCTTAACTCAGCTGTTCATGGCAATGTTCCTGTCATCTTCTATCACACAGCATCACATATTGTGTTTCTTAACAACAGAGATCTGAGGAAGCAGTTCAAGAGACCCTGTGGCACCAAGATAAGAACCTTACTACCTTCCCATAGAAACCCAGAAGATATTACTGAGGCCAGGAAAAAGGCTCCATAATATTATTATAGGAGAGGAAAGGTTATTTAAGTGATGCATCTGGAGGGATCCAAAACATCTTCTGTGTCACCTGTGTGACTGGTTCTGTTCCAGTAAAAGGATATCTGATGGAGACAGTGGCAGAGGACACCCGACCTATAGCAGGGGAGCTGTGTTAAGCATCCATTTTACTTAAATCTTCCAGCTCTTGACTATAGAATTCCTTTCAATCAAAAATTTAGCAGGAGGATTGTCAATGTCATATCAGAGAATATCAAACATTAAAAAAAGGAAAAGTGACAGTTGCCATGCAGTACCTTTACTTACATCAATTATTTTAAAATAACTGTTACATTGAAAGAACCACCTCCTTTATTTTTCTTATTTGAAGTAGTAATGAAAAAAAATTTAAAGCCTGCCAAACACTTATACTTGTGAGCAACTTTAATCCTGTGAGTAGTTCCACTGGAGAAAGAACTACTAATGACAGTAAGTACCTGTCACTCTTCCAGCACTAAGTGACAGACACAGAATCTACTTAAGGAAGTGATACCTGTAGAGAAATCAGTTGACATCTGCTCTTAACAGACTTCTAAAGTGGAAGCAAAGAGCTACTCAACACACAAAATCACACAGCAGCAAAGAGAGAACTGTTCCACTTGTTTCTGATTATTTTTGCAGCAATAATAATCACTGGCATTACTGAGAAGAAGTACAAAAGTGTTGAGGCAGAAACATGTTTGAAGGATGCCCCTTTTAAGATAGGAAAAAGCCCTAAACAGTTAGATATATGTTGCATACATTTTTACAGTCTTAAAACGACCAGGTAAAACTGTGAGAACTGATCTTGAAGTTTGAATTCCTCTTCCATAACCTCATGCAGACATCCCAACAGCTTCTTGCTACTCAATAGTACATGGTTTGCATGGTCTTAGCATAGAGATAAGCTTGAGGCTTTGGCTCTGCAGTTAGATCTATCTAGAGATGTCAAGGATAAAGTCAGAAGAACTGAACTTTTTTGAACAGAAACCAAAGGCTAAAGGCGTATCACAGCTTGGACTGATTTAAGGGCTTGAAATTTATTAGGAAAAAAATCAGTGTTTGTTTTCAAAATACTTCTAAATACTCTTTATTGAGGTCTTCTCAAAGATAGAAAAAAAAGTCATGCTTTGCTACAACAGATTTTTTTTTTTAATTGTTGTGTTTGTACACAACAGCCACCTCTAACCCAATCAGTGGGTGCCAGAGTAGACATCCCACTACAAAATCCAACTGGAGGTTGTAGAAACACTGCTCTGTCAATGGGGGAGGCAAAGGTTTGGCCTTGGGTAACCCAGACCATCAATTTTCTTCTGCTCTAACTTCCTCCTATGTCCTGATTCACAAGGATCCTTTGTTACTCTTGTAGAGTGCACAATTTACAAGAGAGAAAAATCTGCCTTGTTCAAAGTTGCTTTCCAGATGTGAAGAACCAACTCCCCACATCAGCCTACACTTTTCGGAGAACAAAAGCAAGACTTCAGTTTCTCAATGGGAAATAAGTGAAAAAATCACATCTTCCTTGGTGTTGTTAGTGCCATAAAAATAAATTAAGACAACAGGGTTCTCAGAATGAGGAAATCTTCACATTCTTTTGAGGGATTCTGATTTGAATGCAGAATGTGGCTTCATAGAGGAAAATTATACTTGCAGTTTTCTTTGAAAACATTCAGCTCTGTTATAATAACTGTGATAATGTGAATTGACTGCAGAAAAATACATTTTATAATTGATTATTCAGCAGGTGCTAAAAAACCAAATGATCTACATGACATCTGCACATGCTGGAGTGACTTCATTTGTTATATTGTGTAACTTCTCAAGAAGAACAACTTTAGATGATCTGCACTGCTGAATCCCAAAAATACAATCTGCTTTGTCATTATTTAAGAAGTACATCCTAGAATACACATGCGAATTATTTGTAAATATTACTGACTTGCTTTATTTTTAGCACAATGCTTGGGCTGTGTCTTGTGGCAAGCTTGTGCATTGCTGATGTACCATACTGAAGTCGTTAAAATGGCATCTGAAAGTTTTTACATGAACACAAGCCAAAGTCAATATCTCATCAGTTAAATAATGCATTTCATAATTATAGCAAATATTTAATTTTCAAGCAAATATCTTTTTGCTCTCTCAGAATCAACAGCAGAAGTTAACATGATGGTTCACAATTAGTAAGGACCCAGGAGAAAACCTCACACAATCAGTACTTTTCATCTACATATTTATGAAATGTTATCAGCTATTCATGTAATATTTACTACTGGGAGTGGTGAATACGACAATCGTCCCTGCTGGAGAACTAGTCATTTCCTTTAGAATGTTGCTAGCAGTCTAATTCAATTCTAGAATTGTTAAATAGAGATTAAGGGACATTTTTAGGACCTGAATGTTCTGCATGAACGTTGTTTCCACTTAACTGAACCAAAATTTTCCTAACTGATCAGTCCCAATATTCTTCTTTGGAAACCTAGACTTACAGCCACAATGTGAATCACCCTGCAATTCCCAAGAGATACCAAATCTTACAGAAACCTCTCTCTGATGTAGTAGTTACCTAGCAGCAAAACCTAGCAACCTTGTAGTATGAGATTAATCCCAGAGTGATCATCATAAAGTAATAAAAAAATAAAGGATATTTTATTTAGGTATGGCATCCAAAGATATATAAAAATGCAATGCAAAAATCCTTTTATCTGTTCAGCTACACAAATTAGAAAAGACTATCCAACAGCACAACAAGCTATTTATTTGTTTTCAGCAAGATCTCATTCACTTGGCTCTCACAACAAAGATAGATAAAACCCCCCAGATTTACAAGAGGATGCACAAGCCTTGTAGATGTGACTAAGACATTCAAAACCCTTCCTTAGCTACAATTTAATGTTTCAGCAATGAAATCCCTTAGGCCCTACTGCTAAACCGTAAGTGCAAAGTTCTTCAGGTATAGGCTCTGCTCAGCTGCTTGGGACCAAAGTCCTCTCAGAGCACTCAAACTAAAACCTGTCTCTCCTTTCTCTTCTACAACATAGTAAGCATTTTCCAATCACCTTAGTGTGACCAGGACACCCACAAAGACAGCCAGACATAAGCTCCCCTTGTTCTGAGCTGTCCATTTGCATTTACCCTACCCTCACCAGAGAGGAAGGGGATTACTCTCAAGGACTGGGACTATGGTGCCAGGAGGATAAAGAGAGAATGTGAGTCAGAATGCAGCATTTTCCCTGAGGAATGGGATGTCCTTGCCCCAAACCAAGGAACAGGAAAACCTGGAGCTAGGTTTCTTAACCTCCTTAGTAAAACCCTACCACACCCCATAACATCTCTTCTTGGCTGTCTGGGATGGGAACCTACATGCTTCACTATATGGCTGAAGACTCCACCAGGTGAATGGCACTTAAAACATTTGTCACAGCAACACACTGCAAAGTTCCTGTCCATATACAGTCTAATCCCTCCTTGAGCCTTCACTTTGTTTAGCATGATTCCACTGAGAGCTGCATTTACACTTCTGCAGGACAGCTTGGGTCTGGGCAACTTTTAGAGCACTGGTCAGGTACAACAGTAGCAAAATCTCTGCATGTGCCCTAAAACTCTTATCATGCAGATAGAATTAAGAACTGTGCAATAGAAAGAGAATCCACACCTTCACTGAAACTCTGTATTTTCCCCTCATACTAAATACTAGGCTTTCCAAAGGTATTTGTACTTGTGCATTGAAGAGTGTGGTTGCCTACTGCTTAGAAGTGCTTTGGTATCTTTGGGTAAGATGCCAAATTAAAAGCACTGAAAACCTGCTGTCTTACTGTTAAAAGAATAGTGGAGCATGAGCTGAAGTGCCAACTTTCCTGCTTTGCTTTAATTACACAGAATAAGAAAAACTATTCTCTAGTAGGAAGGGGGAAAGGATATTCAAGCCTTGCACCAGTTAAGATCCCAGGTTTTCTATGGGACTAATGAAGGGATTGTATGGACACCATCTGAGTCAGATTCTTGCTGAACTGCACTAACAGGCATCACTAAACCATAAGATTAAATTGGACTAGGAAAACTGATAGGAAGGAGTTCTGGTATATATCCCTGGGTTGCCAAGTTCATATATTTAACTATAAAAAAAATACATAATGGACTATGACAGTGCTTTTAAGAGAATAGTTTGGCCCTAGTGATAAATAAGAAGCCAAAAAGAAAATAAACGTTCTGGTGGTTCTTGTCCTTCAACACAAACAAAAGCTTTATCCATGCCATGAGCACTCCCCTGTGCAGCCCACACACACCCTGGTATGCCACATTCTGAAACCCACACACTGACAGAAACGCCTTTAGAATTCATCTGCCAGTGAGGGATTACAACCAATAATGCTGCAAGATTTGATTTTGCTTCTAATTGTTAAGTACTGAACTATTATAACATTGAATTAATTTTTCTCATGTCCAGCTATATCCACAACAGGCACTCTGTTATAGCCAGTTCTGACTACAATCAGTGATTGATTTTAAGCACCTCTGCCAACACAACTGAGTCATTAACATCTTCACATTGCAGTGCTTACCTTAAATCTTTCTGAAACCCCTTCAGTGATGCTGATTGTGAATTCAGCTATTTTAGGAGTACGGAACTTTCCCTTCTTGCGATCAGGTTCATATTCTGTTTTTGTTTTGACCACAACCTTGAAGAAGAAGAATCAATCACAAAACTGTCAACTAAAACTGGCCACAAACACCTTAATTATTCTTTAGATTTTTATCTGCTTACAAGCACACCTAGCAACATATATTTTCCCTTCCCACTTCGTGCAATTCTTCTTTGAATGCTCTAAATCATTATTTTTTCCAATATATCAATCATCAACTAACCTACCTCTCAAAGTGGTTTTGATGGACCTACAGCAAGACTTGTTATGCAACCGTTTCACAAAGGTTCAATTTTTTCATCTGTGATGACACTGTGCTCTTATACTAGGCAAGGATAGGTCAAATTGAAATCATGGACCTTCTCACTTTTTATAGTTTGAAAATAGCCACCTCCATTTGCTTCAGGAAATTCCATTCACAGGATTTCAAACTGGAGACCAACAGGAGACTACTGAAGAGTACTCATAAAAATGTTGCAGATGATGATGCCATGTTCTTTGATGGCAGGATTCTGAGTTTTAAAAAAAAAGTGAAATAACCCACGTAGTCTAGTTGCTATTCACCATGTGACAGACTATGGCCCTTAGCACTTTATTTTTAACATCTAATTTCTGAATTATCAGCTGCAAGCAGCAAGATGCACATGAACCCTTGTGTTAATGAGATTTCTTCAAACACCCCAGGCTCTTCAGTTTATTCCTTGCTATGAACTACTGCCCCAAGCTGCACAATTTAGCACCTTACCTGTATTCCCAAAATATTCATTACGTCAGTCATATCTCTACTGTTCTCCTAGGCATTCTAATCATACAAAATTTTCACATACTTAACCTATTTGCCTCATTTTTGTCTTCTGCATTTTTTAGGAACTTTTTCCAAGTATTGTTCTCAAGCTAGGGTACAGTTTATTGTAGTGATGGTGCTATTGCAATTTGCTCAATTTCCTCTGTTTTTCCAAGGAATAAGTATCTACTCTTTTAGATTTTTGAGAATCAAATTCTATCTTTAGCACAGCCTGTGGTATTAATAGCAAATACATTAATCACAGAAAGGCCTGGGTTGGACAGTGGTTAAGACAGTGACACTTCAGGTAGCCAGACACTGAAATGACAAGCTTTGGGTTCCCTTCTTCTCATTTCCCTGAATGGTACTTAGAATGTGTAACTGTACCTAGACTGAGTACCATAAAGTTTATTTGACACTTTCACAGTGTTACACATATTTGTTCAGGACACAGGTTTAAAAACTACTTATCTATTTTCAACTAGAATTAGTAAGATAGTAGTTATTACCTATTGAACTTTATAGCTGCCCAACAGCATCATGGAAGTTAACTGCCTCATTATTTCTGGAATGCTTTTTAACATTTTAGTTCCCTTCCTCCCCCCTTTATGTTGCATAATCTCAGGCAACTCAAATCACATTCAGCTGACACTGAATGTACAGTTCTAACTGCTGGGTTATGTAATGTCTTCTTTTGTTTAACATATCTAAATATGAATTTAAATCACTTCATCCCTTTAATTTAGAAACTGTCAAAATCATCAAATCCTTAGCACTGTAGTTACTACTGTTCAAGAAGTTATGCTTCACTGCCATGCTGGAGCCTTGCAAGTGAATAATAAGCATAGATATATGAAGTATGTACTCCTATTCATTATACATGAGTGTCTGCATACTTCAGAATTTGATCTGTATGTCAATCTTTTCTTAATACTGTTCCTTTTTTTTTCACATCAGTTGCTCTGCTCCTGTCTTTGAGTCTCTAGCAACCAATAAAGAGACACTGACATGACTAACCAGTTACAGACGGACACCAGCAGGACCAATAAATTTAATCTTCCTCCTCTATGTTTGCAAAAGGAAAAGAAAGCTAATATACAATTGGAGAGTGGAGAGCAGACGAGCCAATCAAATATTCCTTTAAGTTTCTAGCTTAGCTGGACATTTGCTTTCATTCAAGGCAAACGCCATCCAGGTGGGAGGAGTTCTGCCCCATTCTAGTAGGAGCAAACAGGCTGGCACAGAATCCCTGGGTTCACTACAGAGGCTGTGCTCAGGTTAAAGCTATTACCATGCAGATCTCTCCTTCAGACTTCTGCTTAGCAGTGCAGGAACAGAACTAATTCCTGTGGTCATTGGTCCTTGGTAATCAGTTATATCCAGTCACCAGTTGGCAGATGTATCAGACATGGTAAGACTGAGCTTGTTCTAAAGCCTTGGGGTGTGATTTTGTCCTCAGTTACAAGATTTACACCCATGTAACTGAGGGCATAAAATGGACCCTCAGGCTCCTGAACAGCTGTTACAGCTTATTGCATTTATGCCTGCCAACTGGTCACCACATACAACACAGAATGGTGTTGAGAGCAATTAAAATGGAGGTCACACATTTATTTGTATTGCCTACAAGCAACACTCTACCGAGGAAAATTTTACAAGCTAAAATTCTTTACCCTAAGATTATGTGATTTTTTTTGAGGTTTGAGGAATGTATAGCTGTCAGTTTAACCAGAAGTAGAATTCAGCTTGTGGAAGACACAAGGCCAAAAATAAAAACTGTATGAAGACCACAAAGCTTTTTATTACCTGATGCATGTGGGAAATTACAAGTAAGAACCCTATTAAAACAGGATACTGAATACCCTGAAAAAATCCTACTCCTGTGTGCCTTGTGTGTGGTAGCACTTACTGAATTATTTCTTTTGAGGACAATAAACATATTTACAGGCTATCACATCACCTCTCTACATCTTTAAAATTAAATCCCTAACAATCAAGGCATTTAAGGAGGAATCAGAAAGCACATTTCCCTTCCAACCTGTAAGCAGCTCATTGGACTGCCCCCTTCCAGCTACAGAGGATATCTGAATCACCTATTTGGAGGTTTTTGAACAAAATTAATTTGCCAAGGAGAAAACTCAATGGCCTGTTCTCATCTCATTATTTCAGCTTGTCTAGGGTTAGCATTAGTTTCTTACTAAAGCACAGAAGGAAAATGGAAGTGCTCTCTGTTGCTATCATACCCATGCCCATCTTACAGAGAAATACGGCAAGGCTCTATTCCCCCACCAAGGGGGCATTTTCTGGACAGAGAAAATTCGTATTATTCACAGAGAATACATAGGACATTCCAGATGCAAGAAAGAAAGATACAGAATAGGAAGGGCTACGACAATACAGCACAGGGAAGATTGCATTTGTTAGTATATATTTCATATAGCAGCACTGAAATCTCTACATACTTATTGCTAACATTTCACACTGACTTTTAATGCAAATCACCATTAATGGATTTTCACGAGCTTAGCTGTTTGGGTTTTTCCCTAGAGGGAACTAGCATGCCTTGAAACACACCATATTTCATGTCGTTTCTTTACCCACAGCCTATTCTTTTGTTGTTTGCCTGAGATTTGGGTGTGATTCTCCAGGGTGGAAACTAAAGCCTACTGTACCTTATCAGGAGGTGGGAATTGGAGCTGATTGACATCCAGGGGTGTGATCAGGGGGATGGTGTCAAATCCATCCTCCAAAAGGGGCTGCTTTGTGCTCTTCTCGCTGAAATTATTCCCCAGTTTCACCATTCTTCCAGGATAGAGTGATTTTCTGCTGGCACACACAGGCACACACGCACAGAAATGCAAAATATCAGAAACCAGACCTTTTCCCAGCCCTCGAGGGACCCGAAATACCTTCTGGAAAAAAAAAAAAAAATTAAAAATAAAAAACATACATGTATTGGTCGCTATGACTCGGTTAAGTATTGGCGTTCTGGGAAGTACGAAGGATGAGCAGAGCTTCTGCTATCGAAATTAAAAAGCCCCCGAACCACCACGCACACAAAGCAGCATCCCAAATCCCCGACACGTCCGCCCGGTGCGAGCGCTGCCGCCGGCGCGGCGCGGGGCCCGGTGCGGCACCGCCCGCA
>VZTT01021834.1:18544-28984 GCA_013400855.1 Buphagus erythrorhynchus
CGAGCCCTGCGCTAGCGGGGCCGGGGCCACCGCCCTGCCCTGCCCCGCCCCGCCCCGCTCGGCGCTGCCTGTGCCCGGCACGACGAGCCGGACAATCCCCGGCCGGGGCGGTGGGGGTAGCTCGGGCGGGGAAGCTGCGCTAAACCGGGCGGTGGCGAGGGGCCCCGGCCTCGCCTTCCCCGCCGGAGGCCGCTGAGCCGGGGCGAGCGGGCCGGCTCCGCTCCCTCCGGTCCTTCCTGAGGGGAAGGGGCCGGTGTGCGGTCAGCACGGGGAGAGCCCGGCCCCGTGTCCGCTCTGCAGAGCGGGGGGGTGCGAGCGCTGGGGCCGGGCTCGCGTCACTCCGGGGCAAAGGCGTAGTGCGGAGCCTTGCAGCCGAGAGAGAGAGGACATCTTACAGCTCGACTGGCTCGGGGCGGAAAAAACCCAGAGTGATTCATATTCACTGCGCTGTCTCCTATAACCCAAGGCATCCAGCGCGCTCCTCTTGCAGTCTTGCAGGTGCATTGCTTCCCAGCCAGTGGAGCGAAAGCGCTGTGGGCGATGCAACAAGTGCTTGGCTGGTAGGCAGCTCTGAGAGAGAAGAGGCAGACAGGTGCTCAGCCTAGAGCCAGTTTCACGCTTCAAAACCAGCCAACCTCTTCTCACAGATTGCCAGCATGAGCAGTCTCTCTGCGTGCTTTGTTCCAGTTTCCCAATCCAACATGCATCCCGTTTTCCTTAGGTCAATGCTCTGTCATGCTAAAGGCCCTTTCTGGCTGTGGCACAAAGCAAGTCGTGTCTCCAGCTATGGATCATCCTGTCTATCTCATTTATTTATCCCATCAGTGTTCTGTCCTAAGTAAATAAAGTGTAAAATAAGCTTGTCTTACCTGAGTAACATTTCATAAATCATACTTGCATGTGTTAAGTGGAAGAAAAAGGGTTTCATTTTATATAGAAAATTGCACCTGTGGCTGGAAATGAAGGGGTTTCTCAGAAAACAAAAAACACTTGAATTATTCAACTTTGGCAAAGCCCTTGTCTTACAAGTGTTCTTGAACAGAACAAATGAATAACGCACAGATGGATGAGTGCAATCCATTCATTTGTATGTGAAGCCAAAGTCATACAGAATCCAAATGACATCAAAAGCCCAAGTGATGATCAGAAGTGTATTTGACAGCGTACTACAGGGAGTCCAAATGACACAGCAAATGGTTTAACAAAGTGACTGACTAGATTCTTTAATCTCTAGCTTTTGTGATTTTATATTTGTGCCCTTTTGGCTGAAGATGGTCAAAAGCTCAGGGTACTCGTGTACTAAGTGTGTGCCTGAGGAAGTATCAGTGTTGGATTAAGATGAATGGATGTAAATTCCCCAGTTGGCTGGTGAGGTATTTTTTTTTTAGTTACGTGAGCATGTGCACAGATTACTATGTTTTAGTGTCTGTTGTAGAGAAAAGGAGAAATTTGGATAGCCTGTTTACAGAGTGAGGTATTCTCTTTGCCACTGTGCATTTCTTTACTGGTATCTGCCTTTTAGGAACTTATGCTAACCAGTCTTACCTGGTTCTCTAGCCTTTCAGAAAAATCTTTTTGTTAAGCAACTGGACACTACACTTGTTGGCACTCTGTATTTACACTCAGTGGCTTACATCTTTTTCATTTTAAGTGCATGTCACACCATGTACTATGATGCAAAAGAAAAAAAGTTCTGTTTTTTTTTGTGTGCGTGTACATGCACACACAAATATCTGTGACTAATGTCTTTATTTGCCAGCTATGTAAAATAAGCAGTTAAAAGGCTTTAATTTCTGACGTCAAATAGCCAACTATTACTTGCTACTGATGGTTTTAGAAGAAAAAGTTAAGTAACTTAGTTACAAAAGTGATATGCTTTCTAGTCAGAAGTTACTGCCTTAACAAGGCAAAAAGGTGTGTATATTAGCATAGACATTATTTGAAAATAAATTGATTCGTCAAAACTAGCACACCTCTTTTCTCCAGGGCTCCTACTGCAGGTCATTTTGCTATGGTTATTCAGGGGTTTAAATGTGGGGAAGGAACTGTCCTCTATCTTCTACAAAGTAACTCAGGTTCCAGGTGCTTAACAACCCACATCCTTGCTGAGCCACTGAAGTATCATGGCCAGCAATCTTTATCTCATGTTAGTTATCTCTGAGGAAACATGAGAGCTCCTTGTGGGTGTGTGGGCAACAGGAAAAGCAGCCAGCACACAGAATTGATGACCTAGAGGCTACTCTCATTAAGTTAGTTTGTACCCTGATTTACTTACTCTGAAACCTTAATGGTCTCAGTGAGGTTAGAATTCACCCTCTGTACCATCAGCCTGACTATGAAAGCACAAAATTTGCACTTCACCATCACACAGGTGTAGTACTTCCCAATGAAGTAACTACTGGAGGAAAAAAAAAAAAAAAGAAGTAATGTGAGGCTTGTGTTTGCTGACACTTGGTCTAGGAAATGATACAGAAGTCTTTTTAAAATAAGGGTAGGCTCATGTCTCACAAAAACTGGAGAAAGATCAATTGCATGGGACAGCCTACATTTTCATCACTTGGCAAGCCCTCATTTTGAAGCATAAATATGAAGAATAAAGCCACACAGTCTCTACATATGGAAATTAGGGAAATGTTGTAGACTGCTACATTCTATAGGGCTGGACTTCTGATTCATAATGGGCAAAACATCTAGAGATTACAGGATTTTTTCCCGCAGAACAGTTTTGCTAAAGACGAGGCCGAAATTGTGACAATTAATCTATTATTTGTGATTTGATGATGCTTTATTCAGGTTGGCCACATGTCTTTTTCTTTGTGGGTTGTAGTTTACTGACACAATCAACTGAAATGGCTCTTCTGGAGCCATTACAATTTGTTGTGTGAGTGCAGCTGAAAACACTTCAATGTGCCATGTGTCACGCTTTGTCAAGTTACCAGTTGATGTTTCCAAATCAGGATTAGGAACAGTGCTGATGCAGTGCAATGCTGCAATTGCTTGTGCAACATAAGCATTCATGAAAGGGAACAAACTGCTGAAGGAAAGCAGCACTACCTATTGCTGTTTGTCAGGTGTCCCAGCAGTTTATTTCCCCTAAAGCATCCAGTCCCTTTGGTATCTGAGGTCACTTACAAATACCAAAGAAGAAGAGCATTCTTACCAATCCGTTTTAGGAAGCCAATAAACTTCAGAAATTATATTAAACTCTTGGTCAGTAATAGGGAAAGTTGGATTAAATTATGTACTAAAGGAGGTGCAGGAAATGCATGGTGAAGCCAGCCAAGTAGAGCCAGCTGCATGGCCACTAGCACACGATACAAGCAGGAGGTCACCTCACCCAGCAGTGCTAAGTTTATACAGCCCCTTTAGTCCCTCCCTCTGCCCAGCCAATCCAGACTGGGAGAGCAGGGAAGCTAAACTTAACTTTTTCTTTAGGATTTTATTCTTGGATTTCTATATTTGAGAGGCTTAAGTGTGAACAACTGTAGAAATGCAACATTCATACTGAAATGGGTAATGGATAAATGGATAAATGAATAGAAAACCTGTGCATGAACAAAAGTGATACCTTGAAGACAGAAAATAGCAATATGAAAAAATAGTGATTTTCACTTACTGTCAGATTTGTAGAACTGTCAAATGGAAATAAAAGTATTGATACTGAAGAATGCACATCTGTTATTTCCAAAATTACTGAAAAGGATGAGTTTGAATTCTTCTTTGGGGAAAACTGAGAAATGGTCACTGGAAAGCTGTGAAATTCTTTAAAACATTGAACCATTTTTCAAGTCTGACATCCTTAGGTTAATCATACTGAATTCGTACATAACAATCTAAGATTTTTCAGAAAGAATGTAGGAATAATACTCGGACAGAGCAAATTCTAAGGACTCATATTCTCAAGAGCAGCCTTTGTCAAATGGTGACGAAACCATCAGTGAAACACCCACATACAATATAGGGCAGTAAAAGCCAGAAGGATTGCTCTGAGAATCAGTGCTCTGAGCTTGCAGGTGCAGCAGAAGGGATAAATTGTGCTGCAAGGCAGATTGTGTCCTGTGCCTCCTCACACCATCTGCAGGCCTGCAGGTTCATCTCTTGGTGAGGAGAAGGTGCCAAAATACAGCAGGGAGATGAGCCTGGGGAGGAAGGGAGAGGAGAATCAGTTCAGGAAGATGAATTGTTCTCCAGGCTTCCTGTTATTCCCAAATGTCAGACCCACCACTTGGCTAAGCTGGGGCAGAAAAGTGACAGTCCTATGATGAGGAGGCAAAGCTCTGTCTGGCAGAGGGATTTGGGGAGACAACAGTGATGGGATATACTTAAACACAAGGAAGCACAGCTTTAGGGGTAAAATGAGGTTGATCTTTTACTGATCTCTTCCCAGGTTAATCCTGCTTATGATTTAAACAGTCATTTAAATGGCTAAAGTTACTTGATTTAGAGAAGCACAGTAACATTTTGGCTATTATACAAATGGATTTCAAACAGCATCTAAGTAACACAAGGTCATGTAGTTCAAAATGATCCTCTATTAATTTAGACTATTACACGAATTTAAAGGATAAGATCAATTCCAACAGAAGCTGGACTTTACCACTAAACCATTTATCTTTTTTTTTAAAAAAGTGCATAAACAAACCTTTCACCAGGAATGCTAGAATGTGATCCTAAACTTCTCTTTGGCCTTGAACCACTTCAAATTAATTGGTTTGCAGCCAAAGGAGGTGCATAATATAACATCACAATTTATATTTAGAAAACCTCATTAGAAATGAAAAAGTTATGTAACTCCTCAGAGAAAGCAAAAGAAATATAGGACAAATTATACTCAAACACTGCAGTTAAATTATTTTAACAGCAGGGTAGCTTTTAGAAAAAAAACTTAGGACAAAATCCTACGTAGCATGAGGAAAAAAGTTCTTATATCTTACTGTAATTAGAAACTCATCAGGTTAATGGGACAATTTTTCAAAAGCTGTCATTTAAGTTCCTGCACATGGCATTGATCTTGCTTTATTTCAGCTTGCAAATAGAACTTGGCCGGGGCGGGGGGAGCAATCAGACATTTTCCAATGTACATGTAAATTCAAAGCTCTGTATCTTTTGTGTCTGTGCTCTTTCATTCAATTTGTACTTGTGATGGAGTTCTAAGATCTCACTTTCACCTCAATATTCACTGACTGAAATTGCTCAAAGCACCAAGTGATTTTAGGGTATCACAGTCTTTAGCAGGGAATCTCACAGGCTTCAAGGGAAGAAAGCCAGTTCTCAAGATTCACTCTTTATTTGGGCACTTAAAATCTGAGGCATAAGAAATTAAAGATCACTTTTGATAATTAAGGTCAGCATTTTGAAAAGACATTTGATATTTAAAGATATGATAAGAAGACATGCTGAAAATGATGAAAAGGAGTGTAGCATTATGGGAAAAGTTGTCCAAAACAGCCAAATGACAGAAGAGCCTAAATCTGTAGGCAATTCTGTTATTCACTATGGCAGGTTTTTAGGGATTCCTAAATGTGCCTATTTACACAGATATCTAAATGTCAAAAGACAAAAGAGGGGTTGGACAAAACATCTGCTCACTCCAGATGACTAACAAGTGAAAAGAGGGAGCCTGCAAAGCAACTCACAAATGAGCTAGCTATCTTTACTGGAAGGATGAGTTATTCCTTTTAGAAAATAATGAATTATTAGAATTAGGTGCCTAGACTGCAGCAGCTGTTTACTGAAGTTTGTTTGTATGGTTTTTTTTTAGAAAGCTTTCAATATGGTTCATTGAAAAACAAAACTGCAGACAGAGATGTTACTTCAAAACAAGGTACTGTGCTTACTATTATATTCACGTTTTTCAGGGTGGGTGGAGCAAGCTAATTATGGGAATGGAATAATTGTATAGGACAGTATAGAATAGAGTATTTCAGCTGGCATGGACCTAAACTTATCTTCTAGTTTAACTGCCTGAACTATTCAGGGCTGAGCAAAAGTTAAAACAAGCTATTAAAGGAAGTGTCCAATGCCTCTTAAACACTGACAGGCCTGGGGCACCAACCCCCTCTCTGGGAAGCCTCTTCTGGTGTTTGACCACCCTCTTGGCAGAGAAATGCCACCTAATGTCAAGTTGGGACCTGTCCTGGTGCACCTTTGAACTATTCCCATATGAAATAAAGTAACTCAATGAATGAAGTAGAACTGTGTAGCTAATTAACTAATATCAGAAGGGTACCCTTGGATGAAAAATGTACTGCTATTTACATATAATATCATTAGTTTTATATTCTGAATGAAAGAGTTTTACATTTGCTTGTTACTAAAGACTGTAAAAGCAAAAAGCTGTGATTTGCAGTGCAGCTTATTTACACTCCATATCACACTCATCTGTAAGATCAGAGCTTTAAAACAGCAGAGTTTTCCCTATCCTGGTAACCTATTTTGCATTCCTTTAAACTGACAATCCGTGCAACAGGAGATACTTTGAAAAATAATGACAAAAGGATGTAGCAAGCAATTTCAGTAATAACTTCAAAGAAATAGTATTAACCCCTGTTGCCACAGGAATAATTCTTTCCCTGCTAGCTGAAAAAAATTAAACCCAAGGCCAGCTACATCCAGACAGCACAGATGTTGATTACCAAAGGATTACTGGTACTTCACAGCAAGAGATGTAAGAACTTAAACCCCTCTATTTGTATTCTGTAAAATGCACAACATTGTCACCACTCTATTTGAATTACTTATGTTACTTTAGGAAGCTGCAGCTGAGGGCATTAAGCACCCTATATGCTAAGAAATCAAAATCCAGTACTTATGAATTTTAAATCAATCAAATGGTGTGCATTTGTAAAAGAATTAGTCGAAATGAAAACACTGTGAAAAATAGAAAATAAGAATGATAAATGAGGAATAGTTCCAAAAAGACAGGATTCCCACTAAATGTTAAAGTACATGAGCTGAAGAAATCTACCAAACACATTCAAGACTCCCCATAAATTGGGTTCTTGAATCAGTATCTTCAATCAGAACTGGCAGTAAAGACATCCAGTTGCCTTCTGGGGACAGAAGGGAAGAGAGATCTCCTTGAATACTCCATTAAGGGCTGTGGAGAGCAAATGTTATATTAGTTTCCCTGAGGAGAATATGGGCAATTGTACCAAGCTTCAAAATATATTTTACATCTTCAAAGCACTGGACGAAGATGAACTAACAATTCCCTGTTCCATTTCCCATTACAGACAAAGATGAATTCCAAAAGAAAAGCAAATCAGGCCTCAGGCTTGAGAGACAGAAAAGGTCAATTCTTCAAGAATGTTGGGATGGCCAAGCTAATTAATAGTGGTAGTTTAGTGAGAATCTCCAGGTCATATTTCCTACAGAAAACTCCAAAGTGGTATATTTCAATATGCTCTCAGCTGCCTAACTGCATTTTGCTTGCTTGAACTCAATCCAACTGGCTAATACCAGCAAAAGAATCTGCAGGTGGTCATAGGATCATAAAGCAACAGCTCGATGGACGTAGAGAGCAGGTGGATATTTTTGTTGTTTCCCAGTAGTCTGTTCTTGTTTTCATCTGTCTCCAATTATCATATGTAAATGTCGATGCCCAGAAAATCAAAAAGGAGTGTAAGGAAATATTTGGCAGTGACAAGGAAGAATCTATTACCTCTCCTAACGGAGGCCATCAGCCATTCAAGAGCTATCCTGTCTGTTCTGCCAGTCTAGCCCTACTGTGCAGCTCGGGATATTACAGAACATTCTACAAGTAGCAGCAGCAAGGGCTGGTTTCCCTCTTCCTGCTGCAATGGAAGAATTTTGAATCCATATGGATATTTTTTTCTTAAACTAGATCACATTGAGCTTCAGTAAGTCTCTAATATTTTATTTTGGGGAAAACTTGTGATCTTAATGCATAGAAGCTTTTAATTGCTTTAAGACATTTTTCTGGAGGATCAGCAATTTAACTCATGGAATTTCAGTGAAATTTAAGCCCGTTCAAAACATAGGCTTAAATTTTGCTTAGGCTACAACTATATGAGTTTGAGACATGATTTAGTTTTTAAAAAAAACAACCAAAGAGTGTCATCATGCTTACAGAACACAACACACAATGGAGGTTCCATTTCTGTAAAGACATTTCATCCTCATCAAGCTTATTCTTCCTCTCTTTTGGGAAAAATTACATTTATTTATATCAAGCATAAATAATTACTCCAAATAACAGTGACTACAAATAGACAGCAAATGTGGACTCTACATTCATTCAGTAGTGTAACTAACCCAGCATGCATTGTATATGCAAGCTCTAAAGAAAACCAGTGACCAGCTCTGCTGGAACCTCTGAACCAACTCAAAGCCTTACATATTTCTATGGTTATAGGTAGGTAGAGGAGGGTGTATTTTTGAGACACTTCAGTGCTTTCACAAGTCTAATAAAGAGACTGAATATCCTTTACATCCAATGTACATAACTCATTTAGATTACTTAAAGAAAACCCAGTTAACAAGAAAATACTATTACCAAAATAATAAAAGTATTTGGAAAGCAATTTTTTTTCTAAAAAATAATTGGTTCAAGTTGTTTTATAAGAGTTTTATGGAACAGTATTTGAACAGGTCTGCATTACAAACCTGTCTACTAATGGAGCAGTTGATAATTCTGGTAGAGCTAGTTATTTACAATATGGTAAATAAGCTTAGTACTTGTGGCTGCTGTGCACTCTGAAAACTTTTGAAAATTGTTACTCTGTGAAAGCACAGTGCTTTCAAAGAGTAATAACGTACAAATAAACACAGTGACATTTACCTAAGATTCCCTTGGAAAAATACAACTGAACAGAGCTGAAAATGTTACAGCAGTCAAATCTCTGTTGGAGCAAGAGGGAGGGGCACATCCTGTATCACTTTTGGCAATCTGCTGTTCCGCTGTGGCACAGGTACTAACAACAGGGCAATTCCAGTTACAGCCAGCACTCACCACAAGTGGTACAGCAATGAAATATAGCTGGGCTGTAAAGATATGGTGTTGACAAAATCATTCTGTTTGACTCACAATACCTTACAGACACCTTTATTGCTGCCAGATGTGTAAGTAGATTTAAAACTAATAATAGTGTTTGCTCTATATCTATTACCAAGCTGTACAGCCAAAATCACAAAGCCAAATATTGAAACTTCATATCAGGACATCCTTGGAAATTATATGTAGAGACCAAAATCCATACTTTTCACTTTACTATTAGAGTTCAGTTTTCGTAAATTTTTAAAGATAATTTCTGCTTACTCTTGCAGGCAATACTTTCAGATTTTCTTTTTATTATTATTATTTTTGACCTATTCTGTTCTGGAGAGGACATTGCTGAACAATTTTGATTTTGCATTTCCCACTCATACTCTATTCTGAACACAGACTTCTCACTGTTTATGCCTTGTCTGGCTTCTGTGATCCCTCCCCTTTCAGCCTGAACACATGCAGCTGTGCAATATTTTCAGATCCTTGCCAGAAGTAGAAGCCAAAACACTTATTCTGTAGGGAGGGTTAGTGGGGAGTGACTTCCTAAGTTGGCAGGTGGGCATCATGCAGCCGAAGAGTGGCAGAAGGTGGCTACCAATAAAATCAGAATAGTGTGTTGTTGTTCCGAGCATTTTCACTTCATGTGAAGGAATTAAGGGTTTGTGTAAGCAATAGTGTCAGGAAATGTAGGCGGTCCCGAGAGCCCCCAGAGCCCTGCCGGGGCTCGGTGTTTCCCAGGGGACCCGTGCAGGAGTGCAGGGAACCGGCTCACTTTGTGTGACACCCTGCAGCGAGAGACACAGCTGGGAAGGGCTGAGGCATCGGGCGGGAGCGCACGGTGACAGAGGGTCACACATCGCAGAACTGGTGGTGTTTCTGTCACACACGACAATTTCCACCGGACTGAAGCACAGCCGCGCTCCGGCGCTCGCCGGCAGCGCAATCTCCAGCTCTGCTGGCCAGGAATGCCCAAGGGCAAGAAGTGATGTCCTTGCAGTTCATTAAAGATGCGGATAACCAACCAGTTAACACATTATCGCTGCCCAGCAGAGCGGAAGGAGGTTGATCACCGCTCCCAACACCGCAGCCGGATAGCCGGGATGGGCGGGAGGCAGCAGGGCCCCGGCGGGGCCAGCGGAGAGGAGCGGAGCGGAGCGGAGCAGCTCAGCTCAACTCGGCTCAGCTCAACTCAACTCGGCTCAGCTCGGCTCGGCTCAGCTCAACCCAACTCGGCTCAACTCAGCTCAACTCGGCTCAACTCGGCTCGGCTCGGCTCGGCTCGGCTCGGCTCAGCTCGGCTCAGCTCAACGCGGCTCGGCTCAGCCCAGCCCAGCCCAGCCCAGCCCAGCCCAGTTCAGACAGCCCAGCCCAGCCCAGCCCAGCTCAGCCCAGCCCAGCTCAGACAGCCCAACCCAGCCCAGCCCAGCTCA
>VZTT01021834.1:29121-45325 GCA_013400855.1 Buphagus erythrorhynchus
AATGCCCAAGTTGGCCTGGGGGAAGGAGGAGGAAGAAAGCCCTGCAGTTGCCTCAGCACAGGAGACTGAAGAGGTGGTGCCATTCCAGCCAGCACAGGAGGGTGAGTGGCAGAGCTGGGCCTCAGGGCTGGTGCCTGCGCGCAGCTTGGCCCCATCCCATCCCATCCCATCCCGTCCCGTCCCGTCCCGTCCCGTCCCGTCCCAGCCCAGCCCAGCCCAGCCCAGCTCAGACAGCCCAGCCCAGCCCTTTGTAGCTCGGGCTTTCACTGCCCCCCGGCGGGCAAACGGGCTCTGAAGCGGGAGCGGTGCATCAGGGACACGGGCTCTGGGGATTCGCGGGAGAAAACAAACTGCTCAGTTTACGTTCATGGAGATACTTTGAAATGCTTTTTGTCTTCTAATTTCTAGGCACTTAAAGTGTGTTAGGCTTTTCTTGCAATGACAAGGGCGAACCCAAAGGTAGGTTTTATTTAATCCTCTTTTCAAAGGGAAGGATTTTTACGAACAGCAAGTAGCACAAATCACATAATTAAGATTCTGAATAGTGGTGATATGATTACTGGTGGCTGACAAAGCTTCCTTGTTTAAAACAAAGCTTTTCAACGTGATGAAGCTTTGATGATTCCATTACAGCCAGGCTTCTCAGAAAGATGAAATGATTTACCCAAGACAGTCAGAGTGCTCAAGGTGCTCATCCATATCATAGTCACTGACTGTGATCATATGACAGCACTCCTTATCCAAAGTACATTAGATAGTTTTCAGACTTCAAGTGTTATTTAGTGTTTTGTTACAGAAGGGTTCTTCTAAGCATTTAAAAATACAAAGGGATGTGACATCAAAGCAGCAAGAAAGTTCCAGATGCAAACATGAAGTGGAGGTACATGGCTCACAGTCTGTGTAACGCTTTCATTAAGACTTCAGAGAAAAGCATCCTTTAGGGTTATTGCTTCTAGTCTTTGCAAAAGTATTTAAAAGCCACATTTTATTAGGAAAAAGAAAGTTCTTTCCAGCTGGGCACAATCAGGATTCCTGTTTTGCCCATGTGCCAGTGTAATCATTTGGATCTGGAGCTGGAGCTCAAAAACTTGTATTCCTGAAGTTACCAGAAGAGTCACTTACTAGCCAGTGGCAGAAAACCAAAATTTTCTTCCTCTTTGACTTATTACTGGATAGTTCCAAAGGCCTTCCAGGCACTTAGCAAATATTCTTGGTGCCCTAAGGCCCAGCAGGCATCCTTCTCCCAAAGAACAGATGAGAAAAACAGAGAAGCTTTTAAGATCAAAATCTTTTTGGTCAGTGTAGTTTTTCTGGTTGCTCTGAAACTCATGATTACAAGGAAAATAATTTATCAGCTCCATGATTATGTTCTCCATTTCAGGCTGTAAAATAACTGCTCTGAAGCAAACATGGCATAATCTAATGTACTTTACCGTAACAACAGCTGAAGTAAGCCTTGACAGTGATTTTCTTTTTGTCTGCTCAATTCCTAAACTCAAAGTGAAGTTTGAGCTTGAGAGGGTGCAGAATACAATGGGTGAAACCAAAGGCAACATTTATATGAATCTTAATGAAGTTGAATTCTCAAGCTTCAGGCAACTTCAAGTCCTCTGCAAGTCAGACAATATCTGCATTACATGAGAACTTGATGTAACATTATGATACTCTCACAAGTACAAAAGGTTGTATTTTCCAGTACCTGAGTCCCCTGTGACCCAGCTTTTAAAGTCATGATTATGAAAGGTTTGAGGAAGTGAAGGAAGTGTATGGAAAAACAGTGCAAGTTGTTTGCTTAACAGTATTTGCTTTTAGAGCACGTCCAGAAGTGTTAAAAATATGCTTCAGATGACGGGCGTGATTCATGACTAGACAGCTGCTGAGAGAGACATCACTGACAGGAGAGAGAGGGGGAGAGAGTGTGTGAGAGAAAGGGAGAGAGATTTGACATGCAAATTACTTGGAGAAAAAAAAAATTAAATACAATTTCTTCTGAGCTTTAGAAATTAGGAATTATTTTAATGACTTTTGAATTGAAATGAAGTTGCATTTCTTGGAGCTGTTGGAATTTCAGTGCCCCTCAGATCTGCTCCACAGGCAACAGTTGTTATCCAGATGATGCTTTGACTGTCTGCCATCACTTTCTGCATAGGAAAAGGTAATATCCTTTTGTCCGTTTGGCATTTTGGAATATTAAGAGACTGACTCCTGCATTTCCTGGCAAGTCCTAGCTTCATAAATAATGCAATTCAGACATTGGTGTCAATCTTTAGTCAAAAAATTAAATAGAATTGGCTGGAAGAAAGTCCCTGCTCAACAAGTAAAAGGGATACTTTCCACAATCTGCATCCACAGAACAAATCTAGAAAGTGATTGAATGAAATCCAAATCCAAAAGCAATGACTTAACAATTTAGCAATTGACTTTGAACTTTGATGGTCTAGTGATATACAGCATTCCCCATCTAAAAAATATCATGGCAGAAGTTCCCACCTCTGGTCCCTACCTGCAGTCCCACTGCTTTTCCCTATCCATTTAGCATGGATCTGGTGGCACAGCCCTCAGCCTGTGGCCACAGGACTTCACTGTAGCAGCTGACTAACAAAGAGCAGTCTTCATTGATTTTCTGCTTTGATATTGCTAATTTCATATATGTTTACAGTGATATGATTTTCCCTGAAGGCCCAAACTTAAATTTTGGATATTTGTCAAAACTAGTCAGCCTTAATTTTGGCCTTTTCACAACTCCACATATACATGCCTTCTGGATGATATAATGTGTATGGTTGTTCTGTTGCCTTTTTTTTCCTGAAATACTATGTCTTACTTTTTGTACATGACAAATGAATATGTAGAGGGCATTTATTCTGAAGTGGAAGTAAACCACAGTAAAATCTGCTAGAACTCTCTGCTCCTAAATTTTAAAAATTTTCAGTCACTTCTAAAATAAGCATGTTAAACATTCATATATTTGCATTGAAAAAGCTAAGCTGATTTTAGAAAACCAAAATGATTAAATCATAGGCAATTTGTGCTGACCACCCCTTTTTAGAAAGGGCTTTTTTCCACGTTCTTTGTTTCACCAGAATACAGATTATCTATTTGAAATACATGAACTGAATGGACTTCCCATTGAGGTTAGTGTATTCTAGCATTGTAATAAAGGTTATGAAAAGATGTCCGAGCACCAGCTGGCCTTCCTTTGATCCTCTCCATTCTTGTGATGATACATTTTCACACTTAAGATGATTCCCTTCTACCTCAAAGGCTGAGAGCTGCTTTGGTCCTTACAAATATTAACTGCAATCACAATGACCTATCTTTCTGGTTCCAGTCATCTGTTTAATATAGAGTGGAAGGTCAGAACTACATTAAAAGGGTCTGAAAGGCTTTATTTCAGTATACTGCCCCATGCAGAGCTTCACAAAAAGCTGGCAGACTTGTAGTTCATGCATGCACGCTCCTCAGCACTGCATTGTGCACTTCTATTAATGGGCTTTTGTAACCTTCCAGGAAAAATTCCCTCACCAAGTGAACAAAACTGTTGTCAGATCTGAACACACATGTGAATATCAACTACAAAAAAGAAAAAAAATTATATTTAAACAGTAGGGGTACTGTCTTCAGAAAAAAGCATGTCTGAGTCACTAGCTTGTGTCTTCACCAGGCTGTGTTTTAAAGGTAGTTTTTATTTATTTTCTAGGATGGAGATTTAATAGCAGAGGTGGAAACCAACTGTTTAGAGAAGGCAAATTCAATAATAGATGTCAGTAAGGATTAATGAATAAGGCTATGGACCAGAAAGCACAAGCCTGTGTGTACCAATACAAAGAAATCTATTTGCAGCACAGTGGAGCACAGGTCACTTTGAAGTCATTAGCATACTGAATTACCAAATAGCTGCATCTAAGGCACTTCAGTTGCCCTTAGAACACATTTCCCAAGCTATCACATTTTTCCTTTGGATCTGTCTATAAAGCTCATGTTTATTTGCTTTCTATTAAGTCTTCTTCTCAAGCAGGACCATCTACATGTCTTGCCATGTTTATCTAACATTGTACTTCTCAAACAAGCTCTTTAGCTAAAGAAAGCTAAATATCCCAAATCCCAGCACACACTCCAAAACATGGAGCCTGGAGAATTATAAAGTTTTACAACTCTGTTTACCTATATGCCTCTACACTTTTCCTCACTGAGTGTGAATACGTTAACCTCTGGTCTGGATTATGAGGGGTGGGTAAGTGGCATGAAGTGAGCAGCAAGAATTGAATGCAGCTGTCCACATATGAATGGAGCTACCCACAGTGGGGAAGACAATGCGAGGAAAGAAAAAAGTGGATTCCAGAAGCAAATGGCCTATGGGGGCCAGTTCCACTTGCTTCACACTGATTTTGTCTTAAATTTGGCTTGCTGTTGTATATGCCACTTAGATGTTTTGGGAATACTTCATGTGTAGCAATTACTTCCCTGGAAAATGATCAACAGGAGTTTAAGTGTATTTGAATTTGCTGAAGAAGCCATGGAAACAAAGCACAAGTGCTCTGTTCTAAAGCCCGACCTCTGAACTCAAGAAACATCTAGTAGGCCAGGTTTAAAAAGAGTGTGAGAGAATGCAGATGAAGTGTTAGACCACAAAAACACTCTGTGCTCAATGGCAATAGGTAATAAACAAGCAGTAAGTCCTTCCTAATGAAGTTCTTCTTTATACAACTTTTTCAGTTCTAACTAAACTAGAAAATAAGTGTCACGCAGAGGATTTTTTTGGGGGGGAGTTATTTGAACTTAGATGTAATTATATGATCTCTCCTTTTCCTATAGATGTAATTATATAATCTCTCCTTTTCCTATTACACACAGTAAACATCCTCACATAGAAATGGCAGGTTATGTTTTGTACAGATTTAATGCTCTTTAATCAAAATAATTTTTAAAAAACAATCAAAATAAATCAATAAAATAAAACAACCACAGTAATGCCTTCTAAAGCCAAAACATTGATTTGATTTTTAAAAATATTGTTCAGGAGTCAAATAACAGATATGTCTGCCCTGAACAAACCCAAATGAAGCCCTGGGTGGTCACCTGCATCTTCCGTAAAAAAAAGTGATTCAGGTTTGCAGGACAAAGAGCAGCTCTGAGCTGCAGGATAATTATTGCAAGAAATAACAATTAGCAGTCTTCCAGTTTTACTAGGCCAGGTTGTTTAACACCCTCTTCCCAAAAATCTTCCTTTTATTTTTAATAGCATGTCATCTACATCAACTATAATGGCATTACTGCACTGTCTGGTACTGGCCAAAGGATCTTAGGATGCTTATTCTTCCCCCTCAGCACCCTGGCTGTGGGTATTTGTGGGCAATAGCTATGGAGGGGTGTCTGCTGCTTGTAAAATACCATTGCCTCAGCACTGGTGTCACAGTTTCCACCTGCTCTTCAAAGCCAAGGGGAGCTGCTCCTCCCCAGCTGTACCACGTTTATGGCAGCATTAGGACTATCAAACCATATTTGCTATTCCCACTCATACATCCTCTTCATTACAGACCTACAGGTTGGCATAGGAAATTATTAGGATACAGGAAAGATCCTCTTCAAGGTAATTTAATACTGAGACTCCCTGACAAATGCTCAGGCAATACTACATTGACATGACAGAGTGCATTCGATTTTGGAAACACAACAGCAAAATACATTTTCTTGCAGTCAGGCACTGATATTCTCACTGCAGAGTGGCTGCAGGGATGGAGCTTCTTAATCCAAAACTCTTTATACATAAAAATTCATTCTCTTCCATCTGACTCCATCCACCTACTAATCTTTTGAATTTTCTCTCTTGCTCAGCTTTTCCTTCAAGCCAGCTAGAAACAACAGTTCTTAGTGCTCCTTCCCAGTGCTCTAACTCCTTCTTTTTCTGGTTCCAGCTGCACAACTCAGATGGAACAGCTTCCTCCTACCAGTGTTTGCTCTACTTCCTTCTCAAAGATGCCACATTGCAACGTGGTGTTCTAACAAACCCTCCAAACTGCAAACAGCATTCACAGTCTGGTAGCAGTTTTGAGAACTTTCATGTCTCTGGTGTGAAACAACTCTCACAGAAATACTACAAAGCAACGGGAATAATCCTTAATGCAACAGAGCTGTCCTCTTGGCACAAAGCACCTGATACTACTCCATGATGTGATCTATGTGTTTAAAAGTATCTCAAGTTGCCACTTTCCCTTTATGACAGTTTCACACATTCCTCCAGACCTCCAACACACTGTTAGAAGAGCACAAAGGTTGCAACATGGTTTGATTTAAACTATAGTGACTCCCCAAAAATATAACAGAGAATGCAAAATCACTGTGGAATCAGAGACAACTAAAAAGTTAGGAGGTTCTTAAATTTCGAATTTGTCCTTTCCAAGCAACAAAATCCCCGTGGGAACAGAGTCCAATTTCTATTTTCTCTTGGGATAAGTAAATTTAAAAATAGTTTCTGACAAGAGGAATCCTACAAAGCTAGTGACTGGCAGGTACCCACATTTTGCCTCAGGCACCAGTGCAAGCAAAGCAGAGTGAGAGTGAGCATGAGCACACGTGGTCAGGGACAGAACTGTAATACCTGGACTGTAGAATGGCACATGGGCAATTCCCACAGGGAACTGCAGTGTTCCAAAGCAAATAATGCAAAAAGCAAAGAGTGAGGGGAGAGCTAAGGGTTCACATATATAAAGTGTTCCCTGATTAATCCATGTGGGACTGTGTTCAGCTAGACTATGTGCTATTTTTAACACACACACCCTGCAAAAGCTTTTGTGTTTTGACTTCACTGGCTGGAAAAATAGTGTTTTAAGTTTTCTAGTATATGTGCACTACAAGGAAAAGGTGAAAAAAAATCCCAATTTGCTCTTGAGTTTGCTCTCTAATTTTTTTTAACTGTTCTGTTAATGTAGTAAAAAAGCTTTTCATAACATTAAATGACTATTGAGAGAAATGTGTATTTTTGAGACTCACAGACAGTGTAATGGCCTGTCCCTTTTGTTTTAAGGCATGCTGTACTCTGGCCAGAAACACTCTCTCATTTTAACTCAGGCTGAAAGCAGTTCAGGAAGGTACAGGGACCAAGTAAAGGAAGTATGGAAGTGAAACCCCAAATTGTAGTGTATGGTGGTTAACACAACGAGAGATGAAACAACTAGCTTTGAATTCTTGGGGGGAAAAAATTGGTGAGCACCTTAAAAAGACAGAAGAATACTATATTTTCCAAGCTTTAAATTTCCACAAAATGTCATGTATCTGTAGCAAGCAGTTTGAAATGCAGCAACTACTCAAAACACCAAAGTAGAAAAAGGCCTCTAAGCAACGTTTCTACTCTGTAACAGTCTATTTATTTCATTAATCAGCCAATGTTTTATACTCATTCAAGTACAAGACAACCTACTGGTGTATTGATTGCATTTATTTTATAGTGCAGCTCTTCTTGTGATGGCATCCCCTTTAGCACTATAAGGATATCTAGAACAGATGGAACTGTTACTGAAAATCCTTCAAAGAAAGAGAAATACATTGAGCAATGTAAAACAATTTCCCTTTATTCACAACATGATCGTGCCTTCATTGTACAAATAATCTGCTGTGCAAAATAGTTTATAAAATACTAAAAAAAAAAGCTTTTGTTGTAAAAAAATAAAGTTTCTAGATATACAGTTACTTTGCACTATCACAAATATTGCCCAGTATTTAACATTTAAATTTAATATCACAATACTCAGGTCCTGTAAACCAATGACCCTACTGGTAAGAAAGCCACTACTGAAACTCAGGTTCTCTAGGGATTGGTTAAGCATTTTCCTCCTGTCATATCTACACCCTTACACACCTCTTATGACCCATACTTGGAACTGTACCCATATCACGAACTTAGACACTGGCCATCCTTCCCTCCATTATCAGGTAAAAAAATTCCAAGTTAAATGGTAAATTTAGTTGGTGGCAAATTTTAGTAAATCATGGCAATAACACAGGAGCTACACAGTGCAGTCACAGAACAACAAAGGTCCCAACAGTGCATTTAAACTTTGCTGAGTGTAAATAAAGGCAGCCTACACGTGCTTTTGGGAATTAGCACTTGGATTCCTGTCAGTGTCCAAGCTACCTGGCTTAGAAACTCTCTGTGATCTCCCTATGCTGCAGAGCAATTGCAACCACGTTAGCATGGAATGCCTCCAAGTAGTTTTGGTACAGTCAGCTGAGCCCTCATTGCTCCAATTCACTTTCGTTTTGCAAGGTCTTCATGGCCAAGCCCCAGAGGGTCATGCTGGAGAAGAAGGGGCCCTCGTGGCTCTTGTAAGCAGCGGAGGAGGCGCGGCTGCCCAGGGGCTCGCTGCAGTGGCCATCCAGAGCAGCCACCGAGGAGCGGATCGTGGGAATGCCCTCGGACTGCAGGGGCTCCTCTGCTGAGGACACATCCACGTCTGTGTACGCATATGGTGGGGCTGGGGTCTGCTGTGCCTGGGCTTTCAGGAGTTTAGCAGAATCCACGCTGAGTTTCTCTGGGCTGGCCGAGTCGTGGTGCTGGATCATCGATCGCAGCTTACAGTAAGAATCGGCAGAACTGTCAAATTCCGCCGAGTTTCCAGCCGGGTGAATGGGAAATTTAACAGGCACTGGTACCAATGTAACAGACATTTCTGGGCCGAAGGAGTCAGAGCTCTGTGACCTGTCCAGGTCAGCGGTGTCGGTCCCCTGGGGGAAGCCCTCGGGGGCCCTGCAGTGCATCTTCCTGTGGCGCCGCAGCACGGCGGAGCGCGTGAAGCACTTGCTGCAGGTGTCACAGCTGTAGGGCTTCTCCCCGGTGTGAGTCCGCACGTGCCTGCGCAGGTCCCCGGAGCCCGCGAAGCGCTTCCCTGCAACGCACACGGGACACGCTCCCACACTGCTTCAACACGTGAACAAGCATGCTTTAATTACAGAAACGACCAAGCGATAAGCTATCCTATGGCCCATCATTTATCTAGATCAGGTTCAAACAAGTTCCATCTATTTTCACAATTCCATTAACTTGTTTCTTCTTCTTGATCTGATTTTCTAACTTGTGTTTCCCAATGAATGGGTTTAGCTTTTGTCTCCAGAGACAGGAATATCCATTAGTACTTGAAAGCTGTGAGTGCTCTCAGTTTGTCTCAATCTTCATGAAGAAAAAATAAATTTAAACTATCAATTTAATTTGTCTGTCTGGAAAAACAGTATGCTAATAAGCTTCTAAATATATTCTTCCAGAGAAGAAGAAGCTGCATCATAGAAAGAAATGTTTTGTTCATTACCAAGGAACTACTCTCAAACTGCTGACAAAAGTTAGCTTTTTTGTTAACTTTAGGCTAACATAATGAAGCAGTCCCTTTTTATATTCTAGCCAGAGAATGTGCGAGAACTGTAATTTTTTATTGGTGTAAATATTAGAACACAGAAAAAGATTCAACTGTTTGTCTACCTTCAAAGCTAAAGACTCAAATAAGCTCAATCACCATACTGCTAAGAAAAGAGTCTGAGGCTGAACCAAGGCAGAGTGTAGAAGAACAAGCAGAGGAAGAGAGAATTGATTTCCAGAATTACAATATGACTCAGACACCTCACAATCTTTAAAACAGCAGAAGCAACCTTGTGATTTTTATCTTTTATTTTGCGAGGACAGATACCAACTAAAACAAACCATATTAAATGACTGCCCAATAAGACTGCAGTCTCAATTTCAAGCAGCATACTTTTTATTTTGCTGAACAGATTTCTCTTCAGAATAGTCATTAAACAGTAATAAGACTAAAAATTACTGGAGTAATACATCTGGTTTTTTTGCATAGTGTGAATGATTTCTTAATGCTTCATCAGATCTCCTTTACACAATTTTTGCCTTGTCAGAATAAGATGACTTGGCTAAAATCAAAAATATTCAAAAGACCACTACAAGACAAAATGAAAACAAGCCTGTTTAATGACAGCAACCAACTGATTGTTTTTGCTTTCATATCCTGTGTATCTATTTTCTCATTCTGATGCAAGGCCTCCTGATAATATTGGCTTTTTCTTGTGCCTTAAGATAGTGCAAATAAAACATACTGCAGTTGGATTTGAACCCATGAAGCTACCGTCCTCCAAAGATGATTCCTCAGAACATGAATGAAATTCTGTAAAAATAGTACATAATGGCAAAAAAAAAAATTTTATGCACGATGCTAAGTAACCTATGAGATCAGGATGGACCTGATCAAAAGCCACTTTCAGACCTCCTGGCAGTATGGCCTATCTAACAGATTTTGAAAATGGGTGTTCTGAAATATTGATCGAGTTTTGATTTTATTCCAGAGGCTGAAGCAAAGTAACAAAAGGTTGTTATTATCAAACTCTCTGGGTGAATTGAGTTAAAATCAAATGGTATGCAAATGGAAAAAAAAAAGATCCCATCAATAGCCAAGTGATGTCAAACCTAACCTAACTTTACATCAGAAAGGATTATTCTCAAAAATAAATCTATTTTTGAAGCAGCTACGATGAGTAGCTCTTTAGCAAACATACAATGTTGTTTCCTCTTACTTCCTTTCTCTAATTTTCAACTGTAATTCTCTTTTAAACTTAAGAGAAATGAAGGAGTTTATTACACCAAATGAAAGACTATGAAGCATGTGAGTCAGAAAATTTTGTGACTGACTTCCACAACAAGATATTTCAATTTAAAACAGTTTTGATTAATTGTTATTCTGCTGACAGAGGAACTTTTACTCATAATTTAAAAAGCAAAGACACAACCAAGCAATGCACAGTGAACCTTACCACAAGCTGAACAGCTGTATGGTCTCTCTCCAGTGTGCCTTATCCTGTGCTTTACCAATTTTCGTTGCATATTAAATGACTTCCCACATTCATCACAGGTGAATACTTTATCTGCTGTATGGGTCTTTTTGTGCTCCTTTAAATTACTGAAGTTACTGAAACCTAGAAAAATATGACAGACTCTGAGATTAAAATGACTCCTCACTTTTCAGTCAAAAAACCCAGGGCAGAAACTTTGGTTCTTACAGACCTCTGCCACAGATATCACACAGGTGAGGTTTTTCTCCAGAATGAATAATTATATGACGCTGAACATCACCAGAAGCAGCAAATCTGTAACACAACAAAGTAACCCAATTAGTGTCTTTACAAGGCCCCTATTTCCCTAAACTATCATATGGAAATTGGCCTGAATGAATGCCTGATGTTCTGAACAAAGACTAAGACCTAAAACACAGATAAATGGATACAATTAAGAAAACATTTTTAAACTGACAATGTCCAATTAGGAAAAAAACCTCCAAAAAAATTTTTACCATTAATGTTACTAATTGATTTTGCATTTTATGCTATTCCTGTATTTGTGTATTTTCTGTCACCTGTTAGCTAGCAGAATTATTTAATGCTTTGCTTAAATTGTCAAATTTCCCATACTTCAGAACTCCATAAAATGTAAAAAAAAAAGTATCACCAATTAATGAAAAAATGTGAGGCAAAGGTAAAAACCTGCATGATTTATTGTGACTCACTCTGTTCAAAATACACACAACAATATAAAACACAATACATATAACACAACAGTATAACATATACACATATAACACAACAATAATACACTCAATGCTATTCTTATCTAGATACCAATACACAAAAAATTTGGACCACAAGCTCTGGTGACACAATTATCTTACTCACAACAAGTCAACTGCAAACATTTATGTATTTTAATCCCATTACCACACATTTAAATCCAGCGTCTTCCAAACAAAATTGAGCAACATGCTGCCTTAGCTCTTGGCCCATAGTTCATCATGAAGATTAGTAGAAAACATGAACAATTTTTTTCATGTTAACTTTACTAAGACGAACAATTCTACTCACCTTTTCCCACAGATTTCACAAATGTATGGCTTCTCACCAGAATGTCGACGTAAATGTGTCTGGAGATTACCTGCCTGAAGGGAGAGCAATTTAAGCATTTAAATTCAGCTTGCCTGTTGTTGTATGCAGATAAAAAAAAACCAAACCAATGATGGGAACTATGAGACTGGCTTTTTATTCCTACTACTAAGGCAGTGAAGACTACAAAGCGTGTAAGAACTCTTCTTATCTAGTAAAGACAGACTACCATGTACTTCAACATCAAATTGTTTATGTATGCAATTATCCATTGACAAGAAGAGAAACAGGGGAAAAAAATAAAAACAAGAAGCCTGAAATCAAATGCTAAGAGAAAAGAAGACCTATAATTGAAAGCAGATCCAATTATAAATGAAAATTACACTATCTAGAAGGCAGTGAAAAAAAAAACTTACTAACTTACTAGCAATATGGTTCATGTAAGTCTCACTTTCCCTGTCCTACACATAAAATATTGTTACACAAGGATGTCTGAATTCACCTACCAGGTGGTTAAAAAGAATAGGGTGAGCATTTTTCTATCCATAAAATACTCAAACCTGAAATTATTTACTCATACCAAAATAAAACAGAACAGGAAATGCATAAAAGAACAAATGGGACTACTGCTAACACACATCTTTCTTCTCTCAATCCTCTAAAAATCATGCTAATCTGGCCAGCAAACCAGATAATGACTAGATAAAACCTTCTTACTGAGTCCAACTTTTTTGAAATGTTTCAAAGCCACTGGTCCTTGTGAATGGCCACTCCACTGAGTCCAGTTCTCAAGCCACAAGACACACCTTGTAGAAGAGCTGCAGATGTTACATACATTGCACACACTTCCATGGTCAGTTTTTAAACCTTTTTGATAATTGCCTGGTTTTTATTTAAACTAAGGAAACATCAAGTCCTTTACATCAGGAAAGAAAATTTGGGATGCAAAGATTATCATGTCCTCATCAGTCACAGTAAGATAACAAAAATAAGACCCAGACTAATTCCTTCTGACTCACTTAAATAATAAATTACCTGTTATGATCTATCACTGTAATCAGACTGTATAATATACCAGAACTCAAGTACTGCAGACACACACACACACACAGAGGATCAAATGGATCAATGTTTGAACCCTGAAAGAGCTTTCTTTAACCCCTGTAAATTTTTCAGACAACAGTGTGACTGAACAACTGTTTTCTAAGGCCAAACTTTCTAATACTGAAATCCACTAAAAGGAAGGCATTAGATACTTATTTCTGGGGAAGAAGATGATGAACCATGGAACAATTTTTGCTTTTCAAAGACAAGGGATTTTATGCCACAGTGCATTTTAGAAAAACATAGAGAAAAAAAGACAGAGCCTTTACTTCCATCCATGTCACAAACAAACCCTATCATGGGCCTTTGAAAGTTATTCCAGATAAAGACAGAGGGTGAATTTGAAGTGCAACAACTATTTTGAAGCAGTTCCCACAAAGGCATATTAACTAAGAACAAAAACATTTTACAGAAAGCAGCAAGTAGATCTGTTTCTTTATTACAAGTCTATGTCTTTTCCTTCTAATGAGGGCAAAGCTTGTTACTAACTGTGCTAAGACAAAAAATGGTAAAAACATCATTAGCTTGTATTCCTTCTTAAGCTTTAAAGCTGGCACACAACCTTGTTTAAAGCATCACATGCCATCTCAATGAAAAAAAACCTAAGGGGACTTCTGGTTGCATTTCAGTGCAAGAACAAAAAATGCTCAGAAGAATCCTCTAAATGATCGCGTAGACCTCCTCACAAATTTGGAGAACAGAGAGATACACCAGACTTAGCTCTCCTTTAAATGGCAAGCTTTCAAAGTGAAGCTTATGTGAGCCCCAAATGAATCTCTGCAGGAGGAGGAAAAACACAATATCCTGGATCATCAGCCAGAGAGGGCTCACATCACAACAAGCTGTGTACAAGCAGTAAGGGAAGATGGAGGCTTGGAAGTAAGAAAGGAAAGTTCCCCTCAAAAAATCAAAGACTTTTATTTGTTCCCAACTATGAGTTCCCACATCAACTTCCCCTACTTCTTTCATTTTCAGCTCCATGTTCCAACACACAGCACATCAGCTACATTCAGCAGGAGCAGACATCCCACCAGGCCCAACAGCTGCACTGTCTCAAAAGCACAGAACATGAAGGCTTAAATAAGAAAAGTGTTTCTATTTCTGTGCCTGCAGACGGAGAAGATAAAGGACAAGATCGGAGATGGTATTTTAAGCAAAAAGTAGATAGTAATTATCCTTGCATCTTACTTTCTGCTCAGTGGAATCTTACTTATTTGCAGGATTCAAAAGCAAGTACCAAGCAATATGCAATACGCCCTTTATGAGCAGAGAAAGAACTGCAGCACAGGGGATGAATGCTCTGGCTCTGTGCTGGATGTGTAGGAATTGTCCATGAATATATATCTACCTACACCTTCAGGCAAGTGAGCTCACACGGAGGGAAGGGAAGCTGTTTGGGAGGGTTTAATTAAAAGGCAGAAATTTCCAGCTTTGTCAGGGGTTTTGTTTGTTTCTGTAATTAAAGAGGAGCAAAGAATACTGCATGTCATGCCTGTCATACACTCTGTCCGACACTTTCCCCTCTTCTACTGCAGTAGAACAAAATACCACTCTATTTGCCAAAAGTACTTTTAATGGAATTTGAAATATCCATGTTTTTTCTTTTAATAACTAGAAGTTCAGCCATCAAATTGAATGAAAATGCTCTTCTTTGACTAAAAAGCATGCCCAGTTTTGCTGAAAATTGCCCAATAAGCATGCTGAAACAGTATTGTTCACTGGATGCAGTCTTATATTCATATTTAGCAACAAAGTGGAAGACACAAAGGCATCAGATTCATGGGTCAAACAAGGCCCACTGGTGGGCTGTGAAGCAAGAGCAGCACAACCAGGGGTGGGTGGGTAGGCAAAAAACACATAGCTCTAATTCTTAAATCAGGACCCATAAGAAATGCCAAAGCTGTTTGACAATAATTATGTAACCTTAGTATAGAAATATGCACCTGTTTATTGTCTGCTGTATTTACATGTGCACATCTCAACCACAAAATCAGAAAGGAAATAGACATTTTGGAAATGTGAGACAACCAGGCACCAAATTTGTAGAAATATAAATTAATTGTTGTACCCAGAACAGGAAGCAAACACTGGAGGGCAAATAAAGCAGTTAAAACTTAGGCCCTGTATGTAAGTATGGAATTTCATAAGAAGTTTTTCTAAAATCATAGCTGAGTTTTGCCACTTCAGACAGGTGGTGATGTTCTCACTGAAAGAAACTGACCCCAGTTATATGGATACAATTTTTTTTTTATCTGACTCAAATCTATTTAATAATTTATGCCATTTAGGAAGATAAAACTGTATTGTGAATACAACATTATATCAAACTTGAACCTGCACTTTTTTCAGACACTGTAAAAATGCTATTCACAATGTACCTCTAAGCATAAAGCAAAAGAACAGTTTAGAAGTGAATGTTCTTCGATTTTCAAATATAGCTCTGGCTCTGTATACGTAAACATTCATTTGAAGATAAAACACATAATACATCTACTGAGAGCAGACAGAATCAAAGACATAGAATCCATCAAAGAAATCTAAAACATTAAACATGCTATTTTCAAGTAAGACATTTTAATAATTTATCTCTAAAGTGAGTTCTGTCTTAGAACAAAAGAAAAAAATTTAAACTTAAATCCAAGATTTTTAGAATCAACACATTTCAAGTGTAAGTACCATAATATATAAAATATTCCCACCTGTGAGAAGTGTTTCCCACAAATGTTACATTCAAAAGGTTTCTCACCTAAAAGAAGAAACAGAACATAGAACTTCTAATAGTTGCAGTAGAATAGAAATGTTTAAAATTGGTACACTTCCTTTTAAAACACGTAATGTAAGAGTAAAAAAATCCCCAAAAGGACACTTACCCATGTGTTTAAGAGGAAATTCAAGAGGGAAACACAGCTTTTACCACTAAGTTTGTATGGCAGACTTGCTCAGAATTTATCTTCCAAAACAAGTAGAAGAGTTTGGATATGAATGGGTGCAGGTTTTAATATTTTTAAAACACTTTTGATTTGAAATGAAAGGAGTATCATATCACCAGGAAGAACAGAATAGATGACAAAGCCCAACAACAACAGTGAAGGCAAGGGCACCTGTTTTTTCCCTTGCACAGAGACACATTCTTTAAAAGAAGTAGGAATGAAGGGAAGTTAAACTGGGATTAAGATGTGCT
>VZTT01021834.1:45362-73521 GCA_013400855.1 Buphagus erythrorhynchus
AATATCTACATGCAGCACATAGCCACTCACATCCAGAAAATACATATTTGCCTTCAAATTCTCATCCTATATAAAAGTACCTGAAGATTACCCAAGTATTTTGCTCCAAAATTCTGAATTTATACATGTAAAACTGTCATCCTTCAATCTCCAAAAACAGATTAGCAGCTTTAATAAAAACTGGTGCAGCCCACTTTAGCTTTTCAAAATAACTTGCCTCTCAATCTAGAATGTGACTGTACAGCACTTCAATTCTCTTGTTGTTAAGATAAATATGTTTTTGTAATAAATTTTCTCCTCTATAGTATTTCATAAAGGTGTTTTTTAATTTCACCTGCTTAGTTCTTGGTTTCCTAGTTTTTACACTGTTGATAAAATTTTATGTGCATCTTTTAGAATTTTGAAAACAAAAATGATGCTCAAATACCATTGATTCAATGACAGTCACATTTATCATCATCTTTCATAAGTCTAACTGCACATTTAAATGACATTTGTAATCTGTCCCATGTGTGCAGGGCAACAAAACTAGTGTAAATCCATGTGATTTTTGAAAACAGAATATTTCCAAAGGGAAAAAGAGATCCTACACTGTGTTTCGTCTTGTTCGTGATTAAAAAATCTGTCTAAAGATTTTTATTTACTTCTTTAATTTTAATCTTCCTGACTTTATAGAACACATCTTGGCTTCTCTTCCATTAAATATTCTCTACATGAATATTTTTCCTCCATCCTTGGAAATGTTACAAGCAACATCTACCATATCCAGGTGTGGGAATTCCATTTTCCTTTCCTCCTGCCAAAAACAGATGAAGTTCTTCCAACATACTTTAGGATCCAGAACTAAATGCAATTTTCTTCAGATTTTAAAACACAGAGTAAACATACAGTTATGTTACTTCACAGATTACAACCTTGCAGTTAGTCTGACAGCTTGAGGCTTTATCTACTTTGTCTACTTAAGGAAGAATGGAAATCTGGCAGTTTTAAAAAAGCTTTCCTTCAATTAAAGATAAAAATTATGAAACTAGTAAATCAACTATAAAGTCACTAAACTATAAAGATCACTGAGGCTTGATTTCATTATGGCTTTAAACTTGCAAACACAAAAAATTCTGACACTGACAACACAAATATAAATGAAACCAACAGGGAGCCAGATCTCCAGCAACTGGGAAGGATTCTGAAAGCCATAAAAACATCAAGATAATAGGAAATGGAGGATAAAAAACACTAGTAAACAATTTTTGCAGAAATTACCTATATAAAAAAAAAAAGTCACTAGAGACCTATAGAATAGTATCTAAACAGGAATTCACTCTGAAATTACTACAGGGAGAGGGAAGGAATTGTAGGCTCAAATTTCTCCAAACCATTATTGTAGGCTGCATGCAGCCTCATTCTAACTGCACTCATGGATAAAGAATTTGAGGTTTTTCCTCCAAGATACAGATAAAACAAACAGTTTGTTTTTTTTAAAGAAACATCATATTAGTTTTTGGAGAATAATTTTTCACTTGCATAGAATTCCAAACCACTGGGCTTATCAAGTAACCTGTTGCTCAGAGCAATTAGCCCCACTGTACCTGAGGGTGTATTAGTAAGAGTGCAGCTAATAAGCTGAAGATTCTTCTCTGCCTGACACTGGTGAAACCATATCTGGAGCCCCAAGAAAAGAAGGCAAACAGGAAATCTTACTGCTGTCTACAGGCTTGGGAAGGCAGATGCAGGCAGGTTGTTCCTGGTACCCAGTCTTAGGACAAGAGGTGAAAGATGCAAGTTTGATCATGACAAATTCCAATTAGGTATATGAAAATAAACTTTTACCCCACAGGGGTGGTCAGATACTGGGAATGACTGTCTGAGGAGGTTGTGGAAACTCTCTCTCGATATGTCCAAAATTTTCACTACAAAAGGTCATGAGCAAAAAAACTCAATCTAATTTGATGTGCCTTGTGCAGGAAACTGGAGCAGATTACCTCAGGAGATCCATGCAAATCTAATTATTCTACAGTTATACAACTGCCAATAAATTCCAAACCAAAAGCCTCCTTTGAGAATACCAGGACTGTGAAGATAAAGTACACAATAGTGGGATCCATGGCTGGATCAACACCAATAGAGAAAAACTGTGGAAAAGTAGTAACTGAATACAATTTAGATGGTGCTTAATCCAGGGGACTTTACTTTTGAAGCCTTGGGTTGCCTTGTGCTTTCTATCTTCTGTTGCATCCTTTCTTGTTCAACATTCTGCAAGAAGAGGTGAAGATAAAGTACAACAGTGATCAAAGCAGTGTTGTGTCAGCTCCAGAGGAGAAAGGCATGAAGGCAGAAGTGGTGTTCCTGATGAGATCACAAAGGTGAGGAGCTGTCCTCACTAAGGCAAGGAATGCTGGAAGTTGCTGGAGCAAAGCTCAGAATGAAAATGTTGAGGATCAACAACAATGTATTACATGGCAGTGCTACTCTGTTCCTGTGGCATTCCATCCTGCCAAGAGCTCTTTCCATTGGCCCAAGTTTGATTTGGGTTGCTCTTTTGAGACGTTCCCTGAAAATACACAAAATACTCCAACAAAACTACTGGATGTTCCTGGACAGGTATGGACTATATATAAGAGATAGACTTGTTTCCTTTTCTTCAGACAAGTCAATATAATAATAAAGAACAAATTATAACATTCAGCTAAAATCAACCAAAGTCAGTGCAGTAAGCTCTGTTTAGAGATTCCTTTAAATGTCCATGAGCAATACAATTAAAGCAGCCAGACATGCCAGTACAATGACTGGTGAACACACTTTGGCTGCCTTCACACAGAAAACTCATCAATGCACCCATGCTAACCTGCAAATTCTTTAGCAGCTCCTAGTGTTCAGGAACAGGGACAGAGAATTTCACACATGCTTTTTCTTGACAACCAGACCACCACAGCACTTGTGTAGCAAGAACTGTCATTTCTGGGTTTAAAACAGGTTTGCCAGTGTGACGTCCATTTCAGCTTCCTCCATCTCTTCAGCAAAGCTGTATTGGGAGGGCTTTCAGTGACCACTGTAATACTTAAATGCCTGCTAACCCTTTTGCTTAGCTCTAGAAAATGAATGCTTTTAAATAAAATTAATTAATTAGTGATTTGCTATGCTTTCTGAAGAGGCAGTTGAAAAGAAATGGCTTTTAGCATACACTTACATTACTTAACTACCAGTGTACCTAACAGTAACAATACAGGTGTGCCCTGTACCTTCTGCTACAGGCCTTTCCAATATCAACATCCTACTCACTATCCACTGCAATTGTCCAAACACTCTTTTTGCACTAGTTGGGTATTTAAAAATAAATTAACATGAATAACAGGGAATAATTCCCAAAAATAACAGGGAAGCAAACAGGCATTTCTACTCATATCCTTGCCTCAGTTTTTCCCATCCCTTGATGTGCTTATTATTTGTTAAACTTAGGCTCTTACACTTTTGTCATCTTAGCACACCCATAGAAGAATGCTAGTGCTTTATTAACTAGCATTCACGTCTGGAATTTTTGAAAACTACTGGAAGAAGATGGTGTGTGAAAAGCAGCAGAGAATTCCTGAATCCTGGGGTCTCTCTAGCACAAACTGACATGTTGCTGCAGTCTCTCCCTAAGCTGGGACTTTTCTAGATGCTCTTGTCTTCTATCAGATCATTTATTTGATACCAGCTCAAACCAGATAATAAGATTCAAAAAAATACATGGCAAAAAGAGGATCTAGGTAAGAGGCATATGCAACTCTTTCACAGGAGAACAAATAAAAAAAAATTAGAAACACGAACATACAGAAGCAGTTAAAGCTAACAATTGAAAACTTCAGGAAGCTAATGCAAAATGTTCATATTTTCAGGTTCTGGGAAGATTTTTCTATGGATAAAATAGAAAAATAAACTTTTAATTCTAAGGATCAGTTAACAAAATAAACTAATTATATTAATACATTAATATTTATAATATATGTTAATACATTAATTCTGCTAAGATTTTCATATTTAGTGTCAAAGTACCAATACATGTATGATCATTTCAAAAGTTATGTTTATTTGACAAGATTGAGAGAGGTGCATTTGTATATTTAATACAGGGAGAAAGAAAAGCAAAAAATATTCAACAGCTTAACCAGGAGTAATACGGTCTCAAGGACTTTGAATCAATGGTTACCTGCCTCACCAAGGTAATTCCTTAAAACTTTTCTAAAGAAGCATATCTAATAATAGGACATGCTGGTTAACTGAACAGACAAATTAATTAATTTGAAGTTAAACTAGGTTTTGTTTTTCACTAAAATAAAAAAATAATTAGAAATAAATCTATGTTAGGTTTAAAAATATTACCTGTGAGTTTTTAAAACAAAGTACATTAATTCAAAATTCCCTTTTATTCTGCAGCCTGCAAAAGCCTTACTCTCTAGGTAAAAAAAATTAAAGTTTTTCTTTAATTTCTACATATTTCTACAGGTTAAAAAAAAATGACTACCAAGCCCCAGTCACTTGTAGCTTACAATGAATATATGACCAGAGAGAACAGAGGTATTCTAGTATACTTATAGTACCATTTATTTGCTTACACCTTTTGTTGTCATCTGGCTCAAACATACAGGCCACCTGACAAACTGACTAGAAATGACTCATCTAAATGCAGGACAAAACCAAAATTGTCATCAAAACCTTCATTTTCATTGAATTCACACGATGTTCTTTGAAAAATCACCCAAAACCCCAAATACATATGAGAAATCTTTTCTACAACTCCCAGTAAAACTCGGTATTGCAGTTCTTTATTCCTGTAGGATTATCCATTTAAAAAAAAAACAACAAACCACAGCCTTTTGAAAGTAGACCCTTAACCACCATCTCTGAATCAAGAGACACTGCAAGATTTTCTCTGTAACTGAAATATTTGGTCTGCAGACCAAGTAACTGATAACTGTACCTGTGTGAGACCTTTTATGTAGCTCCAAATTGCTTGGATGTTTGAAAGCCTTCCCACATAACTCACAAGTATATTGTTTCTGTGACTGAAGAGTCTGTGATTGTCCTTCTTGTTCCAAAGGACCTTGAGATCTTTCCACTTCAACAGTTTGTTCAAAACTCTCTGAATTCACTAAATCTTCAGCTTCTTTATCATCAGTAACTCTAACATCTGTTGTGTCTGTGGTACTTTCATTTACAGGTTCAATTACTTCTGTTATTCTACTGTCATTTCTTTGGGGCTCAGGTGGCTGCTCTGCCGATTTCTGAGATCTTAGAAAATTTAACTTTTTGAGGTGTATTGCCTTTTTCAGCCGCATCTGTCTGGTGGGCTGCATAGCTGTGCTCTCTGCATTTTGGTCTGGAGCAGCTTCACTTGCAGACTGAACCAGAAAGTTTGATGGTAAATGATCAGAAGTTTCCAGAATACATTCAGAGTGATTGACAGTGCAAGAATTGTTCTCCACTGAGTTTACTTCCGTGGATGTGTTGTAAGAAAAGGCTGGTTCTGCTCCTCTCTCGTGATCAGAGCAAGCGGTTTGTTTATAGAACTGTTTGCTGTAAAAGTTGCGCAGTTTATAGTAGTAATTTGGTTGTTTAAATGGCAGCTCTGTGCAGTTGCCATCTAAGGAATCTTGTGGTGGTTTCTGTCCATCACCTGATGGGGTGTGCAGATTAACAGACTGCGATGCATGTGAGTGGTGCTCAGCCAAGACTTTGTTAGTTTGTGTGTCAGCTGAGCACTCAGGCAATAGGTTTGTCCCATAGCTGTCACTGGCACAGCTGGTATCTGTACCCAAAGTATTCTGCAGTGAAAATACACTATTACACAGCATGCTGCCTGCCTGCTCCACAGCTGTGGAAGACTTTAAAAAGGTGTGGCAAATGTTCAGCACATTTTGCACTTGGAGGCACTGTGCAATGTCCAGCATAGCTTGTACATTGTCCTGACTGAGATCCAGGTGGGAGGTGTACATGAAGTCCAGGATCTGGCCTATGCCACCTACATTTTTAATGTCCAAGTGAAACACATCATTCTTCTGGCCTGAAGAATTCTGGAAAAGGGTCCTGATAAAATAAGGCAAATATTCAAATACAAACACAAATAATTCACACACACTTCAATAGGAAAAACATACATACATCTCAAATAGGCTGCTTGGTATGAAACAAGTTTGTACTCTAAAGCCTTACCTAGATTGCTGTGTTTTTGAAGATGAATTTCTGTAAACTACGCAGCTACTTCTCTTATATATTAGTCCTACATTAGTGCACTTGAAGTATAAATCAAAATAAATGATCATTTATCTAACTTTAATTCTGTATTTTTTTATATTTTCAAATAACACACTATGCTTTTGGTTTCTTATTCACTGTTCTTCACATATTAGGTGCAGTGGTGTATCTACGGACAGTTTGCAGAACTGGTTGAGTCAGAGTGGTTTTTCTCCTCTCATCATGGCAAATCAAACAGGACATATGAAATTTTCTAGCAAAATGGAGAAGACAGACCTCAAAGTCAGCTAAACTCTTCTCCTCTGTCAACCTGAGCTTGTCCACTGAACTCCATCAGTAAGCCTATCAAAGTTCTTAGCATTAGTTCTTTCTCCACAAATGCACAAGAGGATAGCAATATTAAACAAGAAGATGGCATTATTTTCGATTTATTCTCTCATATTAAAAAAGGGTACCTTTTTTAAACTGTTTTTTTCTTACTGGATAAAAATCAAGTAAAAGAATAATGAAGAATACAGGTACATAATCTTAAAACAGCAGTGCAACCAATACCCACTATATTGTCACTGAATCCTTAAAGTGAATGAATTCACAGAAGTTCTTACTATTTGATGTAAAGTATTCTCGGCATCAGAGATGTATTTCTTCATATGCACAAGAAGTCCTAGATCAAGTGGGTTCATATTCTCTCTCAGACAAGAACTTTATACCTTTCCATTAAAATCCTGATACACCCACAGTAAACAATGACATATAAATGGGGTCAGGTCACTCATGTAGTTACTTTCCTACACTAAAAAATGCCCCAAACTTGATGGTTCCTCTCTGTGGGCTAAATCTCAAATTTGGTTTTGTTTAGAGGTGGGCATGATATCAATGAGCTCTAAATCTTAAGAAAATGTGAATCTATGCTGAAACTTTAGAAATGCAGGGTATACTCTGAAGCCAGTGCCCACATCCAAATTCTTTCATAAATCTAGAC
This sequence comes from Buphagus erythrorhynchus, assembly GCA_013400855.1. Taxonomy (NCBI): domain Eukaryota; kingdom Metazoa; phylum Chordata; class Aves; order Passeriformes; family Sturnidae; genus Buphagus; species Buphagus erythrorhynchus. The sequence goes on from VZTT01021834.1 coordinate 52,573, forward strand.
CATCCTATCTAAATTAAAATCATAACTATAATGAACAGATCTGGGTTGAGAGCCTAAATTAATTAACCACTTATATCCTATTGAATTTTAATAGGAGTTGAGCTCTTAGTTCTTTTTAACTACTTTAAAAATTTGGTCTTTGAGCATAATTGCACTTCATCAGAGTACATCACTAGAGGAGAAAAAGGAACCTCTTATCTTTTTTCCCTGGTCATAACATAAGAATAGGTTTCTTACAAACGAATTATCAGTCAAGCTTTAGAGATGTTTCAAAAAACAAGGTCTGAAAACTGCCAGATCTAACAGCTTACTCATAACTAATATAAAACACTAAGCTGGGAGATCCAGCACACTCCAAAATTTGGAGGCACAACTGAGGGCAGTACAGAAGGGGAACAAAGCAGTGATGTGGTGTAATGGGCCACCTGTATACTTTAAAACACAGTTGTTGTCTCTGAGAATCTGAATAAGCAGATATTCACTAATAACCTATATAGTCACATTTTATTTAGAATGTGACTGATGAAACAAGTCCCATTATTTGGAAATGGATAACGTTTTATCAATTATAACCCTTATCTGGCTCTGTTCATATACTCTGCTATGTTCCTTGTAAGCAGTAATCTTTTTCTGGTGAAATACTGAATGCAGGTCCATGCCAGAATCCATTATATGAAGCACTATAACAAGTAAATCAAGAAAATGTGAAAATCAAAGAGTATAGTATGAATACTTGACACAGCTTTATCTCTGGACAAAAAATTTCCCTTTTCTCCTTATACTCCCAAGAGTTATGCAGCCTGCAAGCAACAGAAAAAAAAATACCCTTCTCAGAAAAAACCTCAGCCAACAGCATTTAGTTAACTTTTTAAAGGGAAGAATTTTCTACCACATACCTGAAATACTGACTGAAAGCAGCTAATACATTTTTGTGTGCTTTGAAGCAGACACCCTTCACCACCAGCATGCAGTCACAGAGAAGCCCCTGAATGCGCTGTTCATGTAGCTGCTGGAGAAGATGACAGCTGTGGCTAGCAACAGTGTCCATGCTAGAAAACCACTTTAGTTACCTACAATGAAATAAAATGCTAAGGTGAATATTAAATTGCAAAATTAATATAAAATATTAAGAACATTTTTACAATTTATTTTAGCTTTCAAAGGAAACAGACTTCAGTTTACACCTGCAATTTGATCGCTAATGACATTTTTCTGGTTAAAGATGAGTCACAGTATTGCTCACCAATAGACACACAGCAATACTCATGAAATACTGATTTTAACAGAGCCTAGCTTGCAACAAAGAGTATCTGCAAAAATCTAATGGTGTTGCCAATAAACTGAGCTTCATAACCACAAAAAAATGTTCCTCAATTTAGACAAGCTCCACAATAATTAGATTATAATGCAAAAACATATCACATGTACAAAATCAGTAGCATTTGTAGAGGAAAATCTCATTTTCTTCATCCTCTAAACTCAAAAGGGAGAACATAGTAGTAGTATTATTTGAGACATTTGTTGCTGTTCTAGCTACATACATTTCCACTGTGGATCTGATTAATCAGAAAAATTAGCATCGTATTGTTTTTAGTACAATGTAATATCCAAATGAAAAAATCCCCTCTTAACAGGTTGAAAACACAAGTCACAATCCAACACAACACATTTACATTGAATTCAATACTTCCTTTTTTTTTTCCTTACAAGGATGTAATGCTTCCCCTGTGCACTTATAAACATGACAACTCCAACTATTAGGACAATCAGAATTTCTAGTATTCTAATTAGGAATGAAGAAAGAAAATCTTCCTACTCTATGGAATGAAGGAAAACCACCTTCTGTTAAGCACGACCAGATAGCAGTCGCCCCATTCTCAAATCTCATTAACGATGAGGGGGCTCCACAATTTAATTTATCCTGTTTCACTCTGTGATTCCCTGCCTCCTCCTGTATTACATGGGGAGGTATTATATTGTGCTTTTTCTCTATTCATGCTTATCATGTTTTGACCAGGCCTAAAAATCAAGCAAGCACATTAATTTGCTTGCTCTGTGAACATCTCCCACCACGGCATCCTGCAGTTCCTTTGGCAGTGAACTGCCCCTCATCCATCAGGTGCGTGTGTCCGCACGGGGCTGGCGGGCACGGGGAGCGCTCCCGAGTGGGGGATCCCCTCCGGCACAGCCGCTATTTACAGCGCAGCCCCCCTCAGCCTTGCCCGGGCGGAGCCCAGGCTCGAGGAGAAGGGGACTGAGGCAGGGATTGCCTCATTGCGGGCCGGCTCTGCCCGGGGACAGGGCGGGGAAGCGGCCGGTGCCGGGAGGAGCACACGGACACACAGCCCCGGGCGGGGAACGCGGCGCGGCCTGGCACGGGCGGGACAGCGCCCGAAGGGCAGGAGCCGGCCCTGCCCAGCGCAGCGCTTACCGGCTCCGGCCACCTCCCAGCTCCATCCCCGCCAGCGGCCGCTTCCGCCGCCGCTCCCTCCCCTTCCCTTCCCGTTTCCTTCCCGTTTCCCTCCCCTTCCCTTCCCGTTTCCCTCCCCTTCCCTTCTCTTCCCTTCCCGTTCCGCCGCGCGGGGCGGGGGCAGCGCAGGCGCGGTGAGGGCCGGCGGGGACGGTGCNGGTGGCGGCCACGCCGGATTTCCCGCGCCGTGTGGCCCGGTCAGCCCCCAGCGCTGCCGCTCGGCGGGGCCCGGCAGCCGCAGGGAGCGGGACGGAGCGGCGGAGTCCCGCAGGGGAAAGGAGGGGAGCGGGGAACGCCATCTGCCGGTGTATCGGCGTGGGGGGCGGTACGGGGGCCACCGGTTCCGGGACTGGGGTGGCGAGTACGGGGCTCACTGGTTCTGCAGTTCGGGTTATGGGTATGGGGGTCACTGGGTCTGCCGTTCGGGTGATCGGTACGGGGGTCANGGTTCTGCAGTTCGGGTTATGGGTACGGGGTTCACTGGTTCTGCAGTTCGGGTTATGGGTACGAGGGTTAATGGTTCTGCAGTTCAGGTGATGGGCACGGGGGCTACTGGTTCTCCAGTTTGGGTGATGGATACAGGGATTGCTGGTTCCTGGGGTTCTGATCTCCCCTACACTCAGGGAGGTCTTCAGGTGAAACCAGGTCTTGCACATGCAGCTCCAGGCTGCTCACCCTGTCAGTGGGTGCGCTGGTGCGTTTCGCTTCGGCCTTCCAAGTGTTTCTTTCAAGCTGTAAATTAAGATATTCTTCTTTTTGTATTCCTAGAATTGCATTTCTGTGGGAAGGAAGAGGCTCCTGACCACTCGCCAGCATGGTAGTTTTCACATGCAATGCATGTGGAGAAGCTGTGAAGAAAGCACAGGTTGAAAAGCATGTGAACATCTGCAGAAACTGTCAGTGCCTGTCTTGCATGGACTGTGGCAAGGATTTCTGGTATGTAAAGGATGGGAAATAGCCTTTCTCACTCTGCAGACTCACTTGCTCACTCTTGTCACAAATACAAGACAAATTTTCAAATACAATTTTCACTGAATGCTGTAGCATAACAGAAATGTCTGTGGTCTTACAAGCATGTACTTTAAGCACATCACATTTTAATAATTTAAGCGTTGACAGAAATAAGGTTTAAATGATCCATTCATNCTTCGGCCCTCCAAGTGTTTCTTTCAAGCTGTAAATTAAGATCTTCTTCTTGTATTCCTAGAATTGCACTTCTGTGGGAAGGAAGAGGCTCCTGACCACTCGCCAGCATGGTAGTTTTCACATGCAATGCATGTGGAGAAGCTGTGAAGAAAGCACAGGTTGAAAAGCATGTGAACATCTGCAGAAACTGTCAGTGCCTGTCTTGCATGGATTGTGGCAAGGATTTCTGGTATGTAAAGGATGGGAAATAGCCTTTCTCACTCTGCAGACTCAGTTGCTCGCTCTTGTCACAAATACAAGGCAAATTTTCAAATACAATTTCCACTGAATGCTGTAGCATAACAGAAATGTCTGTGGTCTTACAAGCATGTACTTTAAGCACATCACATTTTAATAATTTAAGCGTTGACAGAAATAAGGTTTAAATGATCCATTCATGTAAATCATCTCTATTACTTCAGCTTGTTGGTTAGCTAAGTGTTGCACAGTTTGAAGAATGAAGCATTTCAGTGAACTGTGGTTAAAATCTCTTATATTCAGGGGTGATGACTATAAGGAACACGTGAAGTGCGTAAGTGAAGACCAGAAATACGGTGGGAAAGGCTTTGAAGCTAAAACTAACAAAGGAGATGCTAAACAGCAGGAGTGGATTCAGGTACAGTTTTTACTGTATATACCTTCAGTAACTATTGTCTGTAATTATCAAAGACAGAAAAGAGCCTATACTGGCTCAAACCAGAGATCTGTTTTTACCAATATCCCCAGCTGTCTTCTGGCATTTCCTTGGTAGGTCTGTGTTTATCCTGGTAAGAAATGTGTCTTTTGTTTTGAATCTGTTTCTTACTGGTTTGATTTAGTGTAATGTTCCCAACTGCATAGAAAAAGACATTGGTACTTGTCCATCCTTTCAATGCCATTTATGCTTTTGTAGACCTCTGTCAGGTATCCCTCCCCTTCTCATAATCTGTGTTCAAAGCTCAAAAATCTTACTCTGCTCAATTTTTTTTCTTATGTAAATTATATCTTTGGTCTTCTAATGGTCCTCTAAAATCTTCCCACTCTACTGTATGCTTGTGAAATGCTGTTCAAGACATGAGTGAACCATAGATTTACCACGTGTCATAATTANACTGTTCAAGACGTAGATTTACCACGTGTCATAATTATGTTTTCTGTGTCCTTTATTCCTTTCTAACTTTTTTTTTTTTGTCAGTTAATCTACTTTTGGGTGGTTTTTTGTTCAGTTTTTTTTTTCACTGCTGCTGATCATTGGGCTGGCATTTTCATGGAACTGGCTATTTTACCCCTGAGATGGTCAACTAAAGCCTGCCATTTTAGATATGAAATTAGGATTGCTTTTCTTTCTTGTTTTGCATGAATTTGTGTTGAATGTATTTCACCTTTTTATTACCTAGTCACTCATTTTCTTAAGATCATTCTGGAATTCTCATAGTCCTTATCCTGAATAGCTTCATATCGTTGGGAAAATTTTCTGTCCTCTTGTCAGATATTTTGTAAATATGTTGAATAGGAGAAGCTCCAGCATGGATACAAATATCTCCTACCCTTTGTCTTACACAAGAATCTACCCTCTTTTGGCTGTCCTTCAAAGGATTTTGGAAAGACCTCAAACGAATCTTTAAAACCCTATTAGTAGTAAGTTAGGTTACATTCATGCATTCATACATTCATTTGATTTCTATCGGGTAGAAATTATCTGACAAGGTGCTAAGCTACACACATACTTGAAGCATATGATGAATACCATTAAAGTCAGAGATGAGTGCTCTTGCTGAGACTGAACACTCTTTGAGGACATTTGTAAAGGCAGCATGATGCGAGTGCTCTTGCTTATTAACATTGGTAGCCTGCCTCAATATTAAGTAATTCCTATGTAGAAGCATGAAGGATTATTACCAGACACCTTTTTCTGGTAGTCTTAAAATATTCACAAAGACTTTCAGTCATCAGATTTTCAGAAGTACAGGAAGGCTCTACAGTGTCCAGTGGCTGCACTCTTTAGATACTGGGAAACCCAGAGCCTTTTCCGCCCACAAGCAGCAGTGCTGTTCAAGGGACTGCCAGGAGGCCCTGGTCTAATCTCTCTTCTCTTGTGCTGACACCCATAGCACAGGGATATCCAAAGCTGTCATACAGGGATAAATGCTTGTTGAAGCTGGCACTGCTGCCAGAAGAAATATATGTCAGCTATGGCATCAAAAGTAAGCCTGATTTTTCATAATTAACTCCAAAACAAAAAAGTTGCTTTTCTTAATGCAGGTCTTTTTCATGCTGCAAGGATCCCTTCTGTGATACGGTTACTTTAGTTTGAAATGTTTTTATTACAGTTTGTAACTTACTTGTCTGAAAGCACTGGTGAGCAGTCCTGCTTGCCTCTGCTTGCTACATAGGTATAAATGTTTATATAGATAACTTTGACACATTTAACGAGCTATGATAGAACAAGAGTAAGTGTTTTTCTCATGTTTTTTGAACATTTCCTATGAGCAGACTATACTAGCTGTGGATGCTGGGTGATTTCTGCCCAGTGTATTTCAAACTTGCAAGCCTGACAGGTGCTATTTGATCCTTATGCTGCTTTGCTGATTTAATTCTGTTTTTCTTCATTCAGAAAATTCATGAACTAATGAAGAAGCCCAACATAAGCCCTAAAGTGCGGAACATCCTGGAGCAAATGCGTGTCTTTGATAACATTCCAAGAAAAAAAGTAAAGTTTCAGGTATGTTTTAATAGAGATTTGCAGTAATGCATGCAGTGAGCATAAAGATAGACTTTTTTAGGGAATGCCACTCTCTTTTAACAAAGGTGGGACCAAATTGCTTATTTGGGCATTTGTATAGGTTGTGTAATAAGTGAATATCAAATAGGCAGTGGTTGTAAAATACATTTATTGCTTAAAAGGACTCTTGGTCTACCAGTTGAATTAGGTATTAAGCCAGAGACTTAACTTTTAAGCTTAATCTCCATATGTAGGTTTGTTCTGTTTTCAGTACCTTTCTTTTTTGGCTATTTGCTATTTCTATTGAATGTCCAAATTTTTAGACATAGTTTTAAATATTTCTTATTTCTTTGGCTTTGTTTTTTCCTGAAGGAAGGAAGATCCTGTTTTGAGAGTTTTCCTGTTAGTCAGTATTCTGACAGAATCTCCCACTCTGCATGCTTCACCAAAGTAAATTTCAGATGTGGAGAATTTACTGTGTATAAGGAATTTAATTTAAAGTAAAGTATTACTCACAAACTGGCCTTTTCCCCCCCCTCTCTGTTCTGTGCCTCAGATTGTGAGGCTGAGAGAATATCAGGCTTGCTTCCAAAGCACTCAAAGAGCGCTTAATAGAGCTGTGGTGAAATTGCTGCTAACAAGCTGAAGGTTAGACTATTTCCCTACAGAATTAATGTTCTGAGCAGGAAAAATGGTATTTTCCAGAAGCCTCTCTTTTTGATAAGATACATTGCAGTGGAAGATCAAAAGTTTTTGCAGTTAATTGTTCCAGTTCACTAATGCACCTTTCCTGGGGTTTTCTTTGCAATGCAAAAATCTTTACATTACATTTAACACTGAATTCCACATTTCTAAAAGTTGATCTCTTGCAGATAGTATGAACAGCATAATTTACTGCTGTGTTTTTATTTTCACCAGGAACATCTGCAATAACCCAAACAACTTTAAAATGTTTACATTGAGATATTTGCTTAAATTATACTCTCCTGTAATAAAGTAAGGTATCCATTTAGGAGGGTGACCATATGTCCAGTACACAAATGAGATCAGATCATTAATGCTTTAACTCATGGGAACAGTCAGAAAATTTGATAGGACCTTAACATAGCCATTTGTATCAAAAGCTTGAGGATTATCTTTTGTACATATTTACCACTTGGGGATGGCTGTTGGTCAGGCAATTTATATACATGGTGTAGCCTCCTACCAGTACCTAGACATTATGTGAAACAATTTAGCAAGGAGGCTTGAGAGATTGATAGGAGTAACTTCTAACCAGATCTTAGTCAAAAGCAGTGATTAGATTCTTAAATGGAAAATAAAAAACAAGAACCAGTTGTATGGTAATGAAGAAAGAAAATCAGAGGTGCATGTTTTCAGTTATTGTTGTTTTTTCTATGCACAGAATTGGATCAAGAACAGTTTGAGAATTCATGACAGCAATTTGCAAGATCAGGTGTGGGATGTTTTCTCGGAAGCAACCAGAAATGTAAGTTTAACTGGAGGTACAACATTATAAAATGGGAATGCACTTCAAAGTGTTTGAAGGAAAACCTTTCAGACTCCCTTTGTAGATGTTAGTGGAAACACTGTCTCCCATAGTTCCAATAGATTATGTTACCATGTAATATTTCTTGACTAAGTTGTTTATTTGTGGAACACAAAACTGTTGCTGAAGTAGTTGTTCATCCTGGGTAGGTTGTGATTGAAAACTTTGGCATGGTGACATGCTTGTGCCATGATAATCAGAAGGCTAATTTATGCTACTAGTACATAAAAAAAGGAAAAAGCACCGCCTTTATCTTTGTTCCAATTTTTTAGCAGACACTAAGACAGAATAAGACATCTTTCAGATTTTATTGGTCTCAAATTTATGTGTATTGGAGTGAGAAATAAGTGCATAGTTTGAGTATTTCATCAGTGGGGAGAGAGATGCTCCAGTTTGTGGCACAAGTTCTTCCCATTTCTTTGTCCAAATTGTGGACTCACTCTGACCTTTTGTCAGTGCCTAATTCTTTGGTATTTCATCACTAGCTTAGTGTGTTTTGGTAGGGTGTAGTTTTGTTTGTTTATTTGTATCTATTGCTGCTACTTGAAAGCTGTTGGAGAAGCTCATTTCCCAGTTGATGTAAAGATGCTCTCCCCCTTTTCCCCCACATTCTTTTGAGTAAGAGCATAGGCATAGCTTTGGCTTTAATCCCTTCTTGATGATGCTTTGTGTTTCTGATTTGATAATTCCAGCTAAGTTTATTTGAAGTTTTTCTGAGGAATCCTAATATAAAAGCCAGGGAAGAAAGAAACTCGTTTACTAAAGGATAGGAACATAACATAAACATCTGGACACTGAAGTACACTGTTTTGCTGGAGCATTAATACTGAGTTTATACAACTTCACTAAAGTCATAAGAAGTTCTCCCTTGACTTAAACTAATTTTTAAGAGAGTCATCAATCTGAAAACCTTTTATTTAAACACAAATTTAAACAATTACACTGTCCATAGAGCATAGCATTAAAGTAAAATATATAACACAGCACTTCAATTCACCTTTAAGAATTCTTAAAAAGATCTTAAGATATGATTTTTAATACATATCTCAAAGGGTATATACTCAATGGAAATTCTTAAGTAGAATTCAGATTTAATTAAAATAATAAAATAATAATAAAATGTTGGTGTTAAATTTCTTGTATAAAGATCCATTCTCTTTCTAAATAGCTACACTAACATTTCAGTAATTGTATTCCTCTTGTAATTATTAAAATTAAATTGAACATTAAATTTTTCATTAATATATTAATTATTCTACAAGAAAGTCACTATAAGCCCAGGAACATTAAAAGAAAACCAAATATGTTGAGAAAAGTGAGTTAAAACAATCTTGAGTGCCTTTCTTAGCATCATGCCATAATGGTTTGTTATCCCAGACACATCCAAGACGGGGAAGCAGATGGCAGAAGAGGTTATTACCCAAGGGCTGTGTATTTGGGAATAAGTTCTGCATCTTGTTGTAATGTGCTGTAGTTTTGTTTCTGTAAATTAGAAAATTGTCACTTCCTTAATTACATTTAGCAAATAATTTAAAACCCAATAGACACTTACATTTCAACTAGGAGTTACATATGTTGTTAGATAACATTTCTTCAGTGGTTTTAATTAGCACTTAGTCTGTTAAGTTAAAAGAAGCATCAGGCACATTATTTCACTAGTGCTGCTTCTCAAGTAACTGGTGACATCACATGTGAGCAATTTCATTGATTTCAGGTTATCAGTGTTCTGAACAGTTACCAATGATCTAATAGAGGAAAGTTGCAATGTCAAAAAATGCATGCAAAAACTGTAATAATCTTTCTTTCAACAAAAGATTTCAAGTGAAAAAGAACAAGACAAACCACAACAGAAGGAAGAGCAGCAGTCTGCAGAAACTGGGGAAAATACAAAGGCAGAAGAAAATGGAATTACACATGCAAAAACTGAGAAAAAAAAGAGTAAGAGGGAACGAAAAGAAGAGAGACAAAAGACCAAAAAGAAGGAGAAAAAAGATTTGAAATTAGAAAACCAGGCAGAAGTAAAAAAGAGTAAAAAGTCCAAAAAAGGAAAAGAGAGCGTGGAGGATGAATTTGAAATAAATGGAAATGGCAATCACAGTGAAACAGAAGAGGAGACAAATGTTAAGAAACGCAAACATAAACATGTAGAAGGTATCCATCATACAACTTATATTCTTGTTTGTTTTGAAGATACTTTTTCTCAATTCCAAAGCTCAATAAACTGCCTAAGTAGAATTTTAAAGTAGTGCATTAGATATACAAATCAGATTATTTTAAACAATGATTGCACATTTCTTTTATAAAATCTGAACCACTTTACAAATACAAACTCATGTTACAAGAACAAAAATATAAGTCATGTCTAAACTTCTAGTTTTAAATCTTTCTTGTGTATGTTTATCCAATCCCATCTCCAGAGGAACCTCATACCAAAACAAAGAGAATGAAAACTGAAAGCATTTCAGAAGACATGGAAACAGAAAACATCAATGACAATGAAGAAAATGTGGGAACAGATAAAGGTATTCTTAAAGGAATGATTTAGATTTAGATCTAAAACTACTCTGCAAAAGACCATAAATACAGCTGTAGCAAGCCATGAAATAAATTGTGCCTCAGTATACATAAATGTGTGCATATGCAGTCTACACATCTGTTCCAGAGTAAGTAGCCTGTGCTACTCTTGACACCTGATAATGAATTACTTCTCTAATTTGTTGTTTATGCTGTGCTGACAGCCTTTGGCTTTGCTTGGTTCTAGTGGATGCTGAGGTTTCACCACAATGGGTCTCTTCCGTGCTGCCATGGACATTAGGCAACACAACAAAAAGAGAAACAACTCTTAGACCTCTTGGTATCTCTCATACCCCATTTTTGCTCAGTGAATCATAAATTGGACTTCAGATACGTTGGACCTTGGTTTATGCTTAGATAAACCTACTTCTGCCTATCACCTGACATACTCTGTGTTTGAACATACAGATCATTTATTTGGAAACCACCAGTTAATGACTTCTGAAGGTGGTATGGTCAAATTTGGCTGCCTGTGCTTTAAGTGTGAAGAGACAGGATTTTAACTATTGCTGTGTTATTTAAGAGTTTCTGCTTAATAGCTGAAGTGCAGAAGTTAAGTAAAAACAGTTCTGACTCTCGTTGTTCAAGTACTGTGTTGATTCTTTGTCTCTATTCCATTATATATTCAGGAACAGCTGATGACTTTATGCTTAAGACACTCTTCTGTTGTAGGGTCAGTAAGGTAACAACTGTTGTGGTAGCCAAACTGATTCCAAAATTAGGAGATTAGCTGGTTACTAGTAGAGAAGAAGACCTGGAATACCTCCTTTTACTAACAATGTTGTACACCTAATTATTTTCTAGGTAAATTCAACTGGAAGGGAACTATCAAAGCAGTTCTGAAACAGGCTCCAGACAATGAAATTTCATTTAAAAAACTAAGAAAAAAGGTACTGTAAAACATGTTTTTTTAAATCTCCTTTGGTCTTGTGAATTTATTTGTGTAATGCTGAAGCTCAGAAAATTCTGGCTTGCATAAACAAAAAAGTTTGACATTTTTTAATGGAGTATCAATTGACAGAATGTCAGCTGAAGGACAGGTTCTTCATTGCTTACTGAATTACACAAGAAATTCAATGCTAGTTCTGCAAAGCAATAATAGCACAATAGCTTCCATGCCACTTTTAATGCAGTAATGTAAATATATTATTGCTTACTATGGAATCATCTTCATGGACTAAAACCGATTTCTCTGTCTTTGTGCAGGTGATAGCTCAATATTATGCTGTAGCTGGTGAACATCACAAAACAGAAGAGGAGATCCTAGTCATATTCAATAAGAAAGTGAATAACAATCCCAAATTTAGAGTTCTGAAGGACAAAGTGAAACTTGTGAAGTAAACAGTTTGCATACTTTTCATAGCTGTTGAATTTTAATCTTGCAGATAGAGTCAAACTCTTCTGTCAGCTGTACAGATACTATGCTTTGGTATCAATTTAAATTATGTATGTGAAAGCAGAATTTAACTTTTAATACTGGATTCCTCCCCTTTTTCTAGATTTATCACAGAACATTTTCAGATATTTTATTTTTTGATTTTATGGAAAATGTATATTTTTTACTACAAGTTTTAAGAGGCATTGAAAATAATTGCTGGCCTACTGTATTAAAATTCTTCCAGTAATGAATATAATTTATAGGCATGAATGTTTTTCAGGACCTGGGTTGTGTGGCTTTTTGCAGGAACTATTTTCAGAGCAAATAGGATTTTCATATTCAAAAACCCACTGTGGAATAAATGTTTTGTTATACTAAAATTCAAAATGGTATGACTGATACCCACTTTATGCACTGTGGATAGGGTATGCAGCCTTTAATAAACTGTTGATTCTGTGTTGTAAAATGCATAAATAAAGTGTCAGATTTGTGTGCAATATTGCACATTCAGTGAAAATCTAAAGACTGAGTTACCTGCTTATGCATTGCTACTGAAAGTCGTGATTAGTAATGCAACTGACTTCAATAGAAGTTGTTACATAGACTAAAAATCGGCTGATGAAGTAGATTACTTTAAAGTACAACCTTAAATGTAATGAGTCTTGTCACTTTGTAATTGCATAATAAATCCACAAATTATACATCATTTGAAGAGGCTGTTGTATTGTTGTCACCAAAACAATTTAGCTAGGCCAGAAATGTTACAGGTATGTAAGAGACAGAACTGCCTGAGGAAAGTTACTTGAAGTTTTATAGGTTTTTACTTAAATGCAAAATTACGTCCATGTAGGAAGTTTCCTGTTATGACATAGTCTGTTAAAACATCATTATAAAGCAGTTGGTCATCTGGTGTTTTTAAAAATTGCTTAGTGATTTCAAGCAGATGCACTTCTATAAAACTCCATAGTAAAAATATCTGAATTTACAGAAATATTGAATAAATTAAAGGTAATAAATACTATAAAATTAACTGTGATACACTGGGTTCAGTTTTTCTGAGTACTTATTTGTCTTATTGTAAAGGTTGCAAGAAAGCACCTAATGAATTCAAGATCTCTTTGATAAGTGTAAGTTTTTTGTTGAAGTTATGCAACAGTTCTTTTTATTCAGTCTAACAGATAACCAGAATCTTGGCTCCTGTCATTGCAGACTTCTGGTGTCTGATGCTCAGTGTTTACTGCAGTGATCACTGAATGAAGCAAAGCAGCAGGCTAAGTGTTCAAACACCATGGATCAGTTGAAAGCTGGAAATAAGGAATATCAAATCAACAGTATGCAGATGAGCTATCAGAGTAGGATGTGACCTTGCATTTCTTTCCTGCTTTAACTGTTACGATTCTAAAAGATTCAAACAGTGTACTCTCCTGTGCATTGCCATGGTTGGGTTAGTGGTGCCTGTGTGGAGTAGTAAACATACTTTAAATTATTCTTCCCCTCTCTGTGTAAAGGGTAAAGCAGCACCAGCTGATGTTTTTTTCCCTCATGATTTGGCAGACATGAATTTAATGCATGCCTCTATGTCACAGTCATTAGTGGGAGTCTGTTGCAAGTAAGCCCTTTACAATTACGACAGTATAACCTCAGTGTATGTTGCTGCAGTAGTATTACCTTTTCCTGCTCTGTTGGCAGAAAGAGGAGGAGGGAGAGCAATATGCTTTGTAGGCATATTTTTCTTTCTGGGTGTTCCTGGGAATACTGTAGTATGGTAGATTAGTCTATGCCTCTAATTATAGAAGGCTCAAAAGCTATTCCAGTCCATGCATAGTTGCATTATTGACATGCAGCTCTCTGGTGAAAAAAACCCTGACTTTGATGTTTTTTCATTAGACAATTAATAAAGTACTCAGAGGACTGAAATTGGATTTTTCCCTTATAACAGATCTGTACTTTAATTTACTCCTTGCAACTAATGATGTCTTGATCAGATGGAATTTACTACAAATTTGGTGGTAATTGTTTCAGAGGGCAGCATAGTCCCTCACAGATCATTGAGAATCCTTCAAGAAGACAAAAAAACAGCAGGACCTCTCTAATGTCTATTCAGTAATTAAGCAGCATATTTACCAGTATTGTTTTAATCCAGAATATGTTTTAGTGATTTTCTAAACAGCATAACATAGCTCCATAATTATAATTTATTGTGAAAATTTTCCTTTCTAAAATGGTGTATTGGAAATCGAGTGTCTTTGTGGCAGGGTGGGGAAGGAAGAAATTAGAAAATAGTTTAAAGCTAGTGGCTTTCATTATAAGCATAGCATAAGCACTTAAGCAAGGACTTTAATCATTGGAAGAAAAAAAACTTCAAAGGACAGCTACTTATTTGTTGTGCTCAGCCCTCCACTGTCCTGGTGCATTAGAGTAGTTGTTCTTTCTCCAGTGAAAGCTGATCCTCCCACCTGGTGCTCTAATCCAATTGCATCAGGACAATGCAGTCAGAGCCTGACAGGAGTAGTGGCTCGTAGCTGATGACCACAGGATACAGAGACCCAATACATGATTTCATTCGGAAACTTTTAAGGCTGTAACACTCACCCTTATTAAGGAAATAAGAGAGCAAATATTAAACTTTTTGTGCGAGATAAGTGAAAAAAGGCATATTGTTCTGTACATTGAGCTGTATTCACAGGTTACAAGATACCTCAGTCAATATATTCAACATGTACTCCTTTCTTCTCCTGGATTAGTCTATAAGAAAAAAACAGGAATAAGTCCTCTAAGTTTCTTTTTGCTTTGTCAGCCAAGAAGAGCTGCGTATTATGTTTCCCATTAGTACTTTTACAGGAAGTGTTACTTTATATTGAATTCTAAATTTCACTTCAACTAGAGGAAGTTTTACTAGTAACTTTCCCTTGCACTTTTAAGATACTGTTCCTTTTGGCCCTTATAATCTGCTGCTTTTCTTTGCAATTCTCAGATGTAATTCCTTTTGCACCTGAATCTTCATGCTCTCAGACAGCAAAGGCTGGAAAACCTTCAAGCTTTTTGCTTCAATTGAAAAAAGACTTTTTTCTTCAAGACTGCAGATCACAGATCTTAGTCCTTTCCAAACACATATTTTTTTATCTTTCCTTTTAAAATTTATTCTAGAAGATTTAGAATTGTCCAGTCTTTTGTGTGTTTTGCCCTTCTCATTAGAATCTCTTAGTAGAAACTGCTGTTGCTACACAGCTTCATACCTGAGCTACAGCAGAAGTAAAATACTGAGTTCCAACAGAAGTAGTTTTATAGCTCCTGAAATTACTTGAAAGTAACAGAAAACCAGAAATGGTGTCTGTATGCCTACCCACCCATTAAACCTCTCTTCTCAAACTTCTGTGTGGAATGCACTAGTACAAAATTAGTATAAAAAGCCTAATAAAATAAATAAATAAAATAAATTAAATAAACACCAGAATTCCACCTGCATTGCAGATGGCTCAGACCACACTGTGTTTACTTCTTCTGTTCTTTGCAGTAGCCACACAATGAACTTCCACCATCCAGCCATTAATGTATAAACACAAAGCACAAAATGCACTTTTATACTCAGATTTTTTGCCCTTCTGCTGGCCTTTTCTCTTGATAAGAAGGAATTCCAGGAGCAATACACACCTATTGACACTGTATAGTATCCATATATGACAAAGGCTCCTGTTTTCTGTGGATGAGACAGGACCAGGAATTTCTACTAGACTGTTCTTTCTTACCATGTCTTACAGCATGAAAATACGTTTCCTCCTGCTTCTTGCTCCTATGATTCTGGCTCAGGTATTATACCTTTGAAATTTTCAGCTTTTCTGATGAACTTTCACAACTGAAGTGGTTCCAGAGGTTAGCATTGGGTAAGTTTTCCATGAGAAGAAAAAATTTGAGCTCATCTGATGTTCTTAAAGACCTGTTTATGTTACACAGATTACTGTTTTGGCTAATGGGAATTTTACCATCATCCTCCAGCCAAAAATTTAAATTGCTGAATTCAGTCTTCATAAAGGAAACATCTTTCTCCTCCTGTCTAGGACAGTTTAGCACTGAGTCAGTGTTCCTTCTAACTCTGTTGTCCAATTAATTACAATACCCATTCAAAGTACACGAAAAATTTACCCTACAGAATATGTAAGTGGTAATGGACTGTGAAGGACAATGGTGAAGAAAACCTTTGCCATGAATGAAGCGTGTAAGAGCTTTGTTTTGTGTTTATTTTTTTTTCAAGACTCCACAGAAAAAGCAGAAGCTGAATCCCACACTATACACAGCAATGAGATGTTGCTATGCTGAACCGTACTTTCCAATCTTGTTAACAGTGAGATCCACGTGCCCAAGAAGCTTTGTCCCTGCTTTAGTACATCAGTCAAATCACAGGCAGTGGTGACACTAGACATCTCAAAAAAAAAAAAGAAAGTTAATATTCTATCACTGCCTAAAATAATGCTAACCTCTACCAATAGAGAAATAAAATGTCACACCAAAAGAAACCAATACTCCTGTACAGTAAATGTTGAATGATACACCTGAATGCCCATTCCCACAATTGATAGTCTTTCCTGTGTGAATTAGACCTGATGTTCATTATTTAAAAACCACACTTTAGGATGTTCCTAAATACCCTAAGTATGAAATGATTTTCATATTGTTACAGATGCATGTTTGCATCGACTTTTTCCTGAGTAAAGAAGTCAGTTAAGTCCCAAGTGTTCTCTTTCCCACTCTCCCACATCTGGCCATATGTTTTTGCCTCTCCACCACCCCTTGCATTTTTGCAGGCTTTTAAAACCAGATCAAATCCTCAAACTGAGAGGTATTATATACCACTACTGGGGATTGAGTAGTCAAGAACAATTATAGCTGGAGTATTGCTGCCAAGTGCTTTGTATCATTAAACTGTAGTCTTGGGAAAACATTTTGAGGGCCATTGTACTCCCTCAAGAAAGTAAGCATAGTTAACTGAAACTAAACTTAACAAATGATTTAGAAGAGAGAGTAGGAAAATTTACTTAGCTAGTTCTAGGAGAATGGTTTATCCAGATTTATTTTGGATAAATAGGATGATTTTTTTAATATTTGGATAAATTTGGATAAAAATTTTAGGTTTTTTTGCACATTGAAAGATGGAATGAAGAGAGCAGTCTTCTTATATTCATATTGCTGATTATAAAAAGGCAAGTGTCAAACACTGAAGCTATCTAACATCTTTAATCAGAATAATTGAGGGTTAAGATGGTCTTCTATCAAATAAATACTTGAGATCAGCTATTTTTTTGTAATTTGCTGACAATTTTCAAGATGAGGAATGACATACCTAGATAAATTAATGTCTTCATGTGGTGCATTTTTTTCTGCTTTCCTAGATGCCCTCTTCACCTTTTAAACTGCCTTTATCTTTTCTGCTTTCTTTTTCTTCATGAAGTTCAAATGCTTGCATGCTTAAATATAGAGCCTTCTTGGTATCAAACACACTATTCTATGTATTGTTTTCTTCCTAAAGGGTCAATCCAAGGCTGCACTGCAATTTAATACTCACATGAGAATTCAGCTTGAGTTCAGGAGTTTGTATATGGACCACATTCAGAATCAATTGAGTTTTACCTGGCAGTTGTTTTTCAGATCTGCATGAAGTTATTCACACCAAGTGCTTTTAAGTCCTTTTCCATTGTACTGAATTTAAAATAGTTAAAAGAATGCAAGATGAAAGCAAGAGAAGTGTTTGTACTATTTGGAGGCTTTTTTGTTACCTAGATGAGTCAGACAATGTATTTACTTTTTCACCCAGTGTAAGAGAGGATGCACAATACTTTAGTCCAAGGACAAGGTTCAGAAAGGATTGAGAACCTCTACCCATCAATCTTTTGCTCCTGATAGTGGAAGAGAAGCAGTAGATTACTACTGACTTAATCATTACTTAGTTCATGAAGAGAAAGCACAGACTATATAGCACAATCATTCCTCAAAATGAAAAAATACATCTATATTATATCCAACTTCAGGTAAAAATTAACATAGGAAGGAGCCTGCCCTACTTAGATATGGAATGAAGACAATTCCAACCAGGTCTTTTGTGATCAGACAACATTTGGGCTAATTTAGCTATTGATTTCTGTAATAGGGAAAAAGTTATGAATACTGGCTAGAATACTAGAAAACCAATTTGACTTCCTAAAAGATAATTTAGCTGGGAACTCCAATTCTAAATTTTATATCTACCCAGTCAAAAGACACAAAAGGCTACCACATTTGTGTGCCATTAAGAATTACTTGTAAATCAACATATAACCAGCTAATCACTAAGCAGCAAATACATGGTGAGCAACAAGAAAATAAAATTCAAAATATCCAAATAGATTGCAAAATTCAGCTTATAACTGAAAAACCTGAATATTTAAAGATATTCAACTAACATACAAAGCATTATTTTCTACTGAAAATAAAAGAATGTGAAGGTGTGGTTCCATCCCAAGATGTGGAAACTGAATCACATTATGTGAGAGACCATGAATACAGTTCACAAAAAAATTGCTGCAAACTCTGCCCTTTGTACATTTCTTTCACTGAATCTTCAAAGTCAGAAATTTATTTCACAGACTTTTAACTAAAGTTATCACATCAAGCATCACATTTTAAAATACTTCCTAATATTTGTGCAGTGATTCTTAAACATTAACTTGGAAGAATTAATTATCCATAACAGACCCATTGATTAGATGCTTTGTTAATTATGTTGTTCATTTTGTGACAGTCTCAGTTCAGCTCCTGATCACTATCTATTCTTTGGCAGATTAATAATTTCTGAATCAGAGGAGCTCTGTGAAAAGATCACAGAAAACATCTCAGCTCTACAAACACAGAACATGAGCGGTCTCAGTTAAGGTCAATAGTGAGTCCAGGAAGGAAGCTCTTATTTCAACTCTTTGCACAATACCTACTCTGTAGGTAAACAGAAGTGTTCAGTTTAACAACACTGACAGATCTTAACCTTTCCAAGCATACACATTTATTTAATTGCTACATTTAAATCAAAGATATATCCTATGAATAGCTTTTGCAAAGAAAGTGCATGAAGATTTCCTTTGTTTCTTATTTGAATCACTAAGATTAAAGTGAAGACTGAGGTAGTCATTTCACTCAAAGGCAATAAAACAAAGAAACCTCTATTTCATTGATAAGAAAGCAGAGCTCTGATCTCCCATGAGCTGCTAACTTCAAAATATTCAACTGAACTACATAAAGAATAATCCCTGTAGTCACTAAGGAGTGCAACGTGGTTGGCCCTTTTGTGATACATGTTCTAAGGGTGGGAAAACAATTTCTACTTACTATGACACCTATTACATGAAATTCAGATGTAAATGAAGGCCTGTCTTTCTGCAGAGAGAGAAAAATAATAATTTTTTATCTCTTTCAGGCTGAATTTACTCAAATTCAATGCACAGTAATAAAAAATAACCAGAACCCTGTTTTCCCTTGTCCCTAGAATCTCATTCATTAATAATAACAATAGTATATTCAGGAATATATAGTTATCTAGCAGGTTTAGAACTGCTTAAAACAGTGCAAGTCACAGCAAATTTAGCTTTTACCCTAATTAGCTTCTACCAGTTAGTTTCTTCCCTAAGAATTGCCTAAATTTTATTTAAGGTTTACTGGTAAAATACATAATTATTTAACCACAGCCTATATCCCCTTCTTTTTGATTTTCTTGCTTTCTCAACATAAAACTACAGAGGAAGTATCTGCAAGGCATTTCTGTTGAAAAATGCTGCACAATGTGCAAAAAATGCACGTGGTAAGTGAAAATTACACATATTTCTCATAATCATTGTTTTAATGCAAAATATTTTGTCTTCTGAGAGGAAAAGTTAGCAATCAGGTTATTAAACACTTGGATTTTTGAACTTTAATCTATATACAGCTAGAAGGACTGTAAATATGAGAATGGTAAGTAAAGCACACATACTAAAATTGGGTTTTTGCTTCTTTAATCTCCCTTATAATAAATCTGAGTTTTTATTGAATATTTCTACATTTAATCCCGCTGTAAAGAAAAGCTATACATAACAGCTGCCATATTGGACAGGTGCTTCCACATTGAAGACAGCAGGATTTCTGCCTTAGTCAGAATGTTAAGCCACACAATTTTCTCTGAGAAAGCACAGGCTTTGTAGCAATCACAGAGATTACCTAATTAACCTGTAAAATTTTCAATTTTACAGGCCATGTTAATGGCTTAATCACTGAACACACCCCAGAAGATACAGTACACATATTCACAGTACTCTTAATATTCACGGAATTCTTACAAGGACCAGATCTAAAGTTAATCTGCCAGCAAAATTAACCAGTTTTGAGTTTGTCCATGTGAATAAACCAGAATGCCCCGGTAATATAATTGGTTTCAAAGTTTTGTTTGCAGAAACATGCTGATGTGACTTTGTATCTAGTTATGCAGAAATCAACTACAGAACTGAAACAATCTATTTATTCACTTATTTAACTTTTACCTAGTTTTTCTTGCAATTATGTTTATTATTTCCAGTTACAAGCTGCAGTCTCGAGTGCTACAGGATTCTCGTGGCTCTGGGAACCTCCCAGAGCTTTGCAATTCACAGAAACACGGAATATTCCGAGCTGGGAGGGACCCAGAAGGATCATGGAATCCAGCCCTTGGGTGAACGGTCCCTACGGGGATGGAACCACGAGCTTGGTGTTATTATTACCACACTCCAATCATTTTTAACCTACACCACTGGTCTGTGTCACTAAAATTGAGATTTCCCTAACATCTGCCCTCGAGAACATCTGGTTGGCAGATGAGGAAAACATTTCTACGCACAGAGTTTTTATATATTGTTTCTTTCTTTTTTTTCTGAATCATTTCGGCACCACAGCCTTCGCTGCGGCACAGGGCTGTACATGGCACCGATCCCCTTCTCCAGGGGGGATCAGCGCGGTTCCCGGGGCTGTTTCTGTGTCCCGTTCCGGCCTCAGCGCGGTTCCCGGGGCTGTTTCTGTGTCCCGTTCCAGCCTCAGCGCGGTTCGCGGGGCCGTTTCTGTGTCACGCT